>JAYRBW010124245.1:0-38890 GCA_036023295.1 Invenusta paracnida | reverse complement strand
AATTTTTGTTCTTTGAACGTTTTGGGCTAGTTGTGTAATTTTGCCTTAAAAAGGAACAAATTACAATGTGTTAGACAAAGAAATATATTTTCTTGCCTCGCACAGTTAAGTTACGCGCCAACCAGCGCGAGGCATAGGTTGTCCATCTAGGTAGAGAGATAAACAAATAATCTAAATCTATGCTTTAAATAGTCAAATATTAAAAGTGCGTCTTTAAATATTTAATTTGGAATAAAATATTGCGTATTTAATAAAACGAAAGTGACAAAAATGTTAATAAAAATAAATACAAACTTATAGAAAATACATGCGGAACACACTCTCAAGGTCTAATCGTATAATAAAGTCATTTGGATTGCGATCAATCCAATTCAAACTAATCTAGTCCAATTGTAAAGTGAGCTATTTTATCGAAATTTGAGAGTCGATATTTTTTAAAGGAGTCTTCGATAACTATATTTTTAAATGATAAAAAATAAAACACCAAAGTAAAATAAACGTACAACTATCAGTTGTCATTTCTTGTATATTAAAAATGTATAGTCTGCATACCAGTAGTCAAATTAAATATGCTTAAACAATGTGTATACATATATGTATATGAAGCTCATAGATGATTTATATGCTTATAATCAGGAATCATCGACATTGAAATAGAACAGTGGTAAGTATAGATTAATATGGTGTATATTGTATATTAAATAATAAATAATAAACTCCAGAAATTATGAAAATAAAAATAATGTAAAACATGAAATATCGTGATACTTAAAATAAGGTCAGAAGACAATAGATGAAAAAATTATATATATTTCCGAATAACTCTTTATCAAGGAAATAATTCACATGACTTTCTGTTGTGCTATCCTGTGTTTATATGTGAATTACTTCTTTGATAAAGAGTTATTCGGAAATATATATAATTTGTTTCACTGCAATTAGAATATTATAACTGTACATAGAAGTTGCTTTCCATGAGTAAAATTTAAAAAATAATATTTTTTAAGTGATTTAATTATATTTTGTCATACAGTTTACAACCCATTTATTTGAAAATTATATTCATTGTATTAAAGTATTATCTTTTAATATACATAAATAATAATAGTTTTGATAAATAATTGCCTAACACTAATATAAAAGAAGTTTCACAAATAGAATTGACTTATGTTTAATCTTGTTCATTTAATTATATCACAAATTTATATTCAATACTCTTCGTATATAGCTTTCAAAAATAGATAATTTGGAAATTTATACAATCCTATCAAATTAATAAAAGTTAATACCCAATTCGTAATTTTATACGCTATATATGTAGATATACTTAATTACACGTGTTTAAACATATATTTTTATATAATTCAAAGCTTTAAAGTTTTCCAATAGCGGACTCACTAAATTTAAAGTCAACTGTTGTATAGGATTGAAGACAAAGTTAAATATTAAAATTTATTTGCTCTATACTTGTTTATATATTTACTTCTACTAAATGTATACGATGAAATAAGCACCAGTACCGAATATTAACTCGGGCAAAATGGTTATTTGTTAATAAATCAATAAATTAAACAAAACAGTAATTTCCTTTCTACGGAAAAGACTGTTCCACTTCTTCCCTTATTTACTTCACACTCATTTCCGTACTTAATATGTACGAATATCTACTCAAAAAGCTATTTCTAGTAGTACAAGGGGAGTGTATCTGCATCAGTTTATGCATCACCCAGCCCCCCTTTTCCAAGCTACTTTCCAAAATCGCAACATTCGCATATATTCTCTCTATCAATGGACTAGGATCCAAATTTGTAAAAAGTCAACACTTTCTTCCCTTATTGTATCGGCATTTAAAAAATAGGATTCTCAATTACACATTTTACCGCTATTCCAACCAGCATAATGTGTACATAATTGAAGAATAACAACAGTATGTGTTCTTTATATTCACATATTTTAACTTTAACAATGTATCTACGAATTTAGCACTTTCAAGTATTTCATTAAGCTCATGAAATACTTTAAGCTAAAGAAAGATAAAGAGCTATATATAACATATCTTCAGAAATTCAATGTAAACGCATACTTGATTATATTCAATTTTATTTATAATGGTTCAAATGTAATACGTAATAATTAAGATTAACAATAATAATGTTATGTAGTACAACAAATGTACTAGTCAACTAAATCAGAGCATAGCATTCAAAGCAACAATCGATTTTTCTTGAGTCTACTACGAGTGCTAGCAAAAATAAGTCAAAGCGGTTAGGATATTTGAAATAGTATTATTAACAATAAATTATGAAAATTGTATTATTTTTAAAAACCCTTTACACTAATCAATGTTAACAATTTAAAATATATGGAAACTGGTGCATTATTTATTGGTGATTGAATAATAAATTTTCTTTAATTAGTTCAAGAATTGAATATTGTGTAACAATTTATGCAATAACATTATACAATGAAATTTATAACACATAATGGGATATCGTTTAAATTTCTAAATGTTATTTAAAATGTATTATGGACTATTGTACTCAGATAATTACTCATATAATTATTTAAAAATTTGACTATTTCAATATACTACTAAAAATAAATTAATATTTAAAATATAATTACTTAAATAATTATACTCATATAATTATTTTGAATATCTGACTATTTCAATAAACTACTAAAGAAGGATTATTATTTAAAATATGCATTTGAAACATGTATCTCATGCATTTCCAACGTAATACGTAAACATCTTAAAAATTAAATTATGTTGTCTAATATGGATAAATATGTCTAATATGGCCTTACCTTCGGACCATACACATTATTTAACCAATCAACTGAGATACATTGCACAGCTTATATAGAGGGTATGTCATGATAAGTGTTTTAAATGTAAACCTTTTTTTTACTCAAAATACTATCTAGATCTTAATAGTCAAATTTTCTAGCGAGTGATTCTGATAATAATAGCTGTCTGAGAGTTATCTGATTATTCAAAAGCTGTAGGAATTATAAATATATTGTGACTTTTAATCGACAATGTGTGAACTCTACTATCTACAAAGTTTTTACAAAATAGATTACTAAGATTGACACTAGATAAGAGCGCTTTGTGTCTTTCGCTTTTATGTCTAGATGCAAAAGTCTGTGATTAGATAGAAACAGTATTGTCCCTGTTGTCAAATGAATAAAATAAACCACTTGAAAATTTGTTAAAATAAATGTTTTATTTAAAAAGAGATCAAGCTTTCGATGTGACTTCTCATCCTATTTAGGATCAAAATGATAAAAAGAAAATACTTATATACAGAGAAATGAGCGTCAATGAGCAAGTTGCGTAAAATACATTATTAAACTAATAAATAAATATACAAAAGAGTGAGTTAATGTCATACTTAATACAATTAAATAAGACATTTGGCTATACTGCCAATAATATTAAAAATCCAACGTTTAAATTGAGAGAGTTATCTTTATCGAAATTAATAAAAGCAGCTTCGAGAACACGTCCAAATTAATGATTACTACAATTATATCAAATGAAAGATGAATTAAAATCAATCTCATAGTTACAACTAAAAGAATTGATAGCAAAAGCGCTGTTGCGATTACAATTAATAGCTAAGTTGTGTTTTTTAAAACGGGTGGAGAGGTCAGTAGATGTCTGTGTTCGCGTCTATACAACTTATATCTCTATTTTATACTAATTCTCCAAAATACATACAAGTTGCAGTAAAGGGGGTCACGTATGCGAATAGCACAGCTAAGTAAACAGGCCTTCTCTCTACAAACTAAAGTTAATGAATTGGAGCAAATAACAGATTGGCATCGCGTCTGTCATACCAAATGCTCTCCTCCCCTTTCGAAAAATAAATATATCGAAATTCACCAAGGTGAAGAAATATTTCCAAAGAAAAATCCAAACTATTTGCACACATAGTAATTCTATTAAACAGCTAATTGGAACTCTGAATCGTTTCCCCTGTGTATATATGACAGAAGTTCACAATTAGATGACAAATATCATATAGTTACATTTAAAAAATGAATATACACTTTCAGTCAAATTAAAATATTTAGAAAGCAAGACCTAGGTAATGGAATAGTAGGTTTACCAAGTTATAACTATGTATAATTAGGTATTTATCCTTTTAAAATGGTTAATGTTTTCTTCTTTAAATTCTATTATTTCAAAGTCTTCTATTTACCTACTGTGTGAAGCTTTCCTGTGGACTTCATTCATTAGCGGCTTATAAATGTTAAGAAGTGTAATTATGTGTGCTGCTTTGTGCGTATAGCGTAGATACAGTTAGAAAAATAAAAGATTTTAAATTTTTATTGATTTTTTATACAATACTAATATTTAATAACTAAATACTTTTGTAAAACTTATGCTTTAAGATTAAAAGCGCGAAAATAACATAATATGTTCACAATAGTTTCTAAATTATAAATAATTGTCATTGAAAAGATTGTAATAGAAATATATGTTAAATATTTCTTTTTCACAACTTATTTATTCATTAAAACTATTTTAAATACAAACCCATGATACAAATATGTTAAAACTTCGTTAAAAGTATGCTAAAAAGTATCGTATACAAATTCAATAATATAAAAATGTCTTTAAGCACTCACGAAAGATAAAATTGTTAGAAATTTAAAGTTTGTAATTCAAAGATATAACATTTCTGTGTACAAAATAATTTCAAATATATTGATTTTCCTGAGTAATAATATTAGGTATATAAATTGGCCACCAATACTGACTTTATATAAAAGGCGTGGCAAGTGTATCGTCAATAGAAATTCAAAGTAATTCAATAAATTTGACACAAATAAGTCCATAAAGCATTATTAAAAAAAATCCATCAATAATACTGATTATAACTATTTTACTGAATAAATATTTTCAAAGGAATGAATTTCAAAAGAAAACTATCAACATAAAATGCTCTAAAGTGGAATTTGAAAACTGTCCTAACGCGAGAAGCTCCTCTAATTGATTTTGAAATTAATGAAAAACAAAATAAATCTTCATGAGAAAATGAGCAAGTTGGTCTTAAACCTCATTTAATTACTTTACATTCCTATTTTCTTTGTATTGTTTCATATTTTATAGCATCATTTTAAAGTTTTTTTTAGAGTCAGGCCACCTTTAGTGTAACAAAGTTTAACTTATGTAGAAAACAATTGCAAAATACAGACATCATGAAAAGTGGACATGCTATTATATTATATTATTTGTTATTAAAATTTGTTACAATAAATTGATTTAATAAAAAAAATTAAATTGCCCTATTTAAGGAATCAATCCATCGTTAATTTAAATTGCACTTTCATTCGTTTTTATCGTAAATGAAGTATAGTAATCTAAAGATCTCTAGCTCGAGCCAAATCTCACCAGAGGACTTCATACATGACGCAGCCCACACTCCAAACGTCCATTTCAGCACCATAGTAACCATCTGTGAGCAAACATTCCGGAGCCCGGTACCTGCAAAATAAATAACTAATTATAAAACCTTTTGTTGAGTAATTATACAGACATTTTTAACTTTCATTTATTGTACATTAAGTTTATTACTCGTATGGTACATATAACTATGCTAAAATGCGGCACTATAAAGATGTTTGATTATTTCTAAATTATACGAAATTTGTTGAACTTCACAACTTATATTTGATCGACTAGAATTAACAAGTAGTCTCCTTTGACGTCTGGAAGATTACAAACCCTTTTGTGGGTAAAATAATAACAATGAAAACTTTACATGTGAAAAGACTCTTTGTTGAAATTACGATATATACATTAAATCAAAGAATGTAATATATTATTATGCAAATTGATTAAATGAATAATAAACATAGAAACCTATTTATAAATATTTGTTATTATATAAATCCTGAAATGACTAAAATTATTGTTTATACATTAAATTAATTTTTGTGATCATTGTGCTTCTATATTTTAGTCATATTAGTAGCCATATTTTTTTCAATTTCAACCATTTAATAAGCATTTAACAATTTATTGATCACACTTCTAATACTAGCTTAAGTAGCAATAATAGTCATTTTTATATTCGAAAAAAGGCGTTTTTTTAATAAGATAACATATTTTATTTTTGTGTTGCATTTATGAATAATAAGGGCCATTATGTAATTTCATAAGACTGGTATTTTTAGAAAAATAAATTGAGAAATAAAAAGTTCAAACTTTGCGGATCTTTATACTTTTATCTTTTAACTAATTATACTATAATTATATTTTGAATATCTCGGAGATAATAATAGTTATTTTAGAATTTGTCGTTTTTTAACTAGAACTTGGTTGCCTTGAAAATTGGACTGTATCATATTCTGTTTCAAGAATATATAATTACATTTTCATTAACAAAACAAAATTTAGATTGTTTGTTCATAAAAGATATAAGATAATTAAATTACATAATTATAATAGTTTTTATAAATAATTATTTCGAAAATATACATTTTTTTATTTTTTATATAAATCAAATGAGTAGGTTTCAAAAAATATAATAATTATTCCGAAAGTGTTGATGTTTACATTTGTAACGAAATATAATATGCTATAAAATAATATGAATGTGTAGTACAGTAGTCAAAATACATGTGTCATTTTATTTATAGCGATATGATCAATGTATAATTCAATATATGCCATAAGTTCGCAATTTCATTATACAGCTTCGTTAGGAATGTTTCATGGGTAATATCGTAAAATACTGGAGAGGTGTGCAGTATTATTATGCAGATAGAATATTTGATATACAAAGTGGGCAAATTATTGTAAATAATCTAATATAACAATAGATTACAATAAATATAATAATAGATTTAAAACCGATATGGAGGTTATAAACTAACTTTGATTAACAATGTATTAAAATAAAACAATACAATAATAAAATGAATGCATTTTATGTACTCCTGCAATAGGGCTAATTGAATAGTTATAAAAGTAATTTACTCTGCTATTTTTAATACAAGTGTATTGCCGTTATAGAGGTAAAACTGTCAATTGTTATAATTTTGACATTATATAATTATATAAAAAATGGTTATAATACCACAACTTCCGCTTTTAATTTCATATTTCTATTTTATAAATTTTTTTTTAAACTATAATAATATTGCACATTTAATAATAATCTAAATTTCCATTTATTTCATCGTTAGGGAGGTTTTAGCACTTTTTGAGACACCTATTTTATGAATAATATTTATTACTAATATATACAACTCCTCTTTCATAACTAAATTTAGTTTCTATAGCAAAATTAATAAAAATATTACATTTAGCAAGAGATTAATATGCTTCTTCAGGTATGACTATTAAATGTTTACCTTTCAAAATGGTCATAATTAAATTGCAAAAAAATGGGCTATGATTGAATTTAAAGTTTAAAAATTCGAATTTTTGGTGAATACTTTATAATCAAACATAAATTTACTGGAAATTAAGTCATATTTATTATAGTTTGTAATAATGGACCTAAACTATTTTGAAATATTGCCTGCTAGAATATTTACCATCTAGTCGAAATATATTCAGTGTATGGTTTTTTGGAGTGAACACTTCGGCAAGATCCAAAATCGGCTAACTTCAATGAATCCTCCTGAAATAACGTGTAACGGTATCAAAATACAGCATTTATGCATAATACTACTCCATTTTAACCACAGTAGTAAGAATAGTAAATATGTTATTTTATGACAAATAAAATATAACATTAAATGTTTAACGTATTACCGTGATGAGTATATTTTCTGGTTTTACATCTCTGTGAAAGATTCCAAGACTGAAACGAAACGTTATACAACTTTCAAAAGATCCCAATAATAGAAAAATAGTGATTTATTAATGTAAAAAGGGAATTTCTGATTTTGGCATTTCTATTATTATTCCTAAATAAATAGAGAATTAAAAAAAAGTTAATATTTATGGAGTAACTAAAGGAAAAAATGATACGATTAAAAATTAGTTTCGACTACGTAGCATTTGGTACATACATTGTATTTGCAACATAAATAATCGAATTTCTAATTTAAAATTTAATGACGCAATGTTCTACTAATATACCTACATACATACTGACCTGTGAATGTGATCAATCGCCTTACATAACTGCCACATATAGCCGCAAACTTTGGTCTCTGAGAGGCCCTGTTTTCTTCCTGCGTAAGAAAGAGACCACGAGGGAATTATGAAGAACAAGAGAACAGAATACATGGTGTTCAAAAATTCCTAATATAGTCAGTATGTCGTTTAGGTCATGACTTAAATGTGATAGAAAGTTTCATTATGTGAACTTTAATGTTTGATCAAACACGAGAAACGAATTTCTAGACAAAAAACGATAATATTTTAGTACAGGAAGAGTAAAATATCTTAAATAAATTGAGAGTTTAATGAAATAAAAAGACCCATTATTGTCCCAAATGATTTGCTTGTATGCATCATTTTGTCTTTTGTCTATTTGTTGTTTTATTTGTTTTCAATAAATATTGATACTGTAACATTAAACTTATACTAATATGATTGTACACTGCTCTTTTAAGTATTTTAATTATCGTGATATTTTCTTGTCAAATATCAGTATTTATATATATACATATGTGTATCCTTTGTAGATTGTAGTTTGTATTTAAGATAAATGTAATAACTGTTCAGACACTATATATCAATTATCCGAAGTTATCTTTTTTAATTCGTATAACATTAAACAAATTATTCAATGATTATTTAAATACATAGCTCCACATACCCTTTTCAAACATCAGTTCGGAAACAAATTGAAAAAAAAAATTGTTAACTTGGTATAACAATTAAACTAGAAATAACAAACCAAATGTGAAGTATTTTAAATTATAAAAAATCTCCAAAACTAACGGAGCAATATTAATATTTAGAAAAAGTTCAATAATTAATCCACTAGCCTTGTATTCGAATATTTAATTTTTTTACAAAAAATAATAATCAAAGAATAAATGAGATATTGTCATTGGAAATAGTGAATTATTACCTTTTATCAACTCGTATAGATTCATGTCCATTAGCTCCAAAATCAAAGCAAGTGCACCATTCCTCTGGTCGCTGGAATCATTTTGAAAACCGAAAATTGTTCCAGAATTAAATCGCAATACAAAATTTAATAAAACTCGTTCAAATATTTATTCCTGAATTTAAACAAAACTACAGAATGTAAAATATACATGATTCATAATTGCAAACAAACTGAAAATTAAAAAAACTGTATAAAAAAGCTGAATATAATCTTTAGATAAGCAATTTACTAACTGGTTACGATATATACACTGAACATGAGATTAATAGAGAGTAGATTCGTGACTTACAAGATTATGTCATGGAGAGTGACGATGTTTTGATTTGGGTTTAGACGGCGCATTGCCTGGACTTCCCGAAGAGCATTGACTTGCTCCCAGCTAGAAGACGAATAATTAATCAGAAATATAGTAGATTGGTAGATAATATATTGAATTGTGAAATAAATTAAATAACACAAAATGAAATCCTTAAAGTTAGAACTTGCATTTTAAGCGGTAAATAAACAAAAGAGAAATGGCCAAATGTTGTCAAAGAAATTTTAAATAGCCAAATCAAATAGAAAATATACATAATGTTTCAAAAAATTATTACTATCTGATCAAATAATTTGCATCAGTTTTGTAAGATTATAGCATAAGATGAGTAGGTATACGTAAAAATTCGTATTTAGACTTAAGTATGCCTAAATAAACACGACAGCTATTTCATCTGAGGACTTTTTTGGGTTATAACCAGAAAATACATCCTAATTTATTATGTTTATATATCTATGTACTGACATTTATTAAAATGTATATCATACAATTCTAGCTCTATGATAAGGATATCCCACAATTGGGTAATACTCTTTTTATGAAATCAGGTGATTTTTTCTAGTTTTCCAGTTTCTTGTGTAATTTCTGTTTTCCGGAGCACTATAATATAGCCACTGATTAGTGCAACAAACATTTCTAGGTGTACAATCTAAACGAAATCTAATATATCTTACGTCAGTGAGCCATAGATATAATGGCTCACGGATGGCAAAATAATTTGAGTACAGCTGATTTTGAATCACCGGCAATAAGTACAATCCACAGGGAGCCACAGATTGTTCATCTGGGAATAATATTAGTAATTATCCGATATCTATGATCTTAACTACATTTTTAACTTATGTTAACATGTAGTATTAATGTAATGGAAAACTGCAGAATGCTATTTAATCTCAGATAAATGATACCTTTTGTACATTTGTTTCATCTTCTTGCAAGCGTAGTAGCGACCATCTTTCACATTTTGACATTTTAAAACCTCCGAAAATGTTCCTTCGCCTTTCTTCCCGAAGATCTTGTACTCTAAAAAGAGTTTAGTTTAAAAAGAATACCATTAAATAACTACATAATATATATACTGCAATTTTACAACATTTAAAACAATGACATACTGTTTTAAATTTTTGAAAAGATGGTTTATAGAGCTCATTAATCCTTAAATGTGAAAATCAATTATAGCCTTGACTGCATTTTTAGTTTTTCTGAGTACAATGACCGTTGTACTTTTTTTCAAAACGTTTTGATTAAACTAATTAATGTATTATTTTTGATGATTATCCATATATATTCTAATTATATGTAAATTTTATTTTAATGAAATAGAATACACCTAACTTGACTAATACCAAACCTTTAATATTCATAACAGAAATATCCATTGTCTGCACTATAACTGTTTTCCATGTTAATTTATATTTATCTATTTGTGAAAATAATCCATACGTATAGTCGGATTTCAATGTGGTATTACAACAATTTGATACTTGTAAAGAAATTATCAAATTAAAATAATTAGGTATAATCCTTATAATTAAGTTTGAGTACATATTTTCTTGAAAAATAATGTTATCTAATTAGTGGATAAATTTAATGAAACAATTTATTAATGACATACGAAAAATCTCACTGTTTCTGCAAATATATAAACAATGTAATACATAATTTACATCTTTTAAATGGTAGACAGGAACAGAAATCGATAAATCCTTGGTTTGCCCCAATCAGAGACTTTTTGGGTTCTGTTTTGCCCCAATCAGGTTCCTCCCGCCTACTATAATTTTTATAGGGTAGATTAATCCAACAGTGTAGATTGAGTAAATACCAACAGAGCAGATAGAGAGTTGGTATCACTAATAAACACCCCTTTAATTCAAGCGTGACTTTTAACTCGACCAACTTAAGCACTACTAAGTACTAAAAGTCTTCATTGAGCTAATTGTACTGGTCGTATGTTGAATCGCACCGCATGAAATTAATAAGTTCTCAGTATATGGTTATATACTTCACAATCCTACCCTCCCCCCCTACATTCCTCTCCATTTCATTGCTTGTTATTCAAAGTAGCCAAGACAATGGTAATAAAGTTATAATTGTTGCAGGATAAGCCTAACATTGCGCGCAATTTAACCTTTTCAATGAACATACTTACACCTCAAAGCTAGTGTAACCCAAGAAACATAAGAGGCTTTACCGTAATTTTCACGCTAATTTAATTACATTTATTTGTATCTGGGTGTATTGTTAAAGAAATTAATAATCAATCGACTGTCAATGCTAAATTCTTGCAATAGCTACCGTTTAAATGACAAATTTTATTTCAAAAACAGGAGTAAATTTGAATTTTGCTTATAATTATAGTTTATAAGGTATAATTTGAAAGATATAAAATTTACAACTTTCTTTTTTACTACCCACTCTCTTCCACGATTTTTATGAATGGCATTAATTGTTTATTATTTCTAAAGTACGACACAATCTGCCTTTTATTTAATAAGACATTAAAATATGTCATGTATCCAAATAAACGAATTTCACACTTGAATGTAATCCAAGAGAAACAGTAATACAAAGAACAATATGATTAACATTATGGATAAAATCTATATAATTACAGACAGTATTATATACTTGATATATACTTTTATTCTTTACGGTTTTATAAACTTGTATTCGTATAAGAATGCAATATATACTGCATAGTATGTCGATTTACTCGTGAAATAATGAAACTATTATGTATATTAATTGTTAAAAGAAAGTAAATGATTTTATATAAACTTGAAATATACATATACCAGCCATCATAGTATATAAATACATTTGATACTATGATTAATTCAGTCCGTACAATAATTTTTTTAAGGCGTCTATTTCAAATTAATTTTTATTTTGTTATATTCCTAAAATTCATGAAGATTCTTATCCTATATTTACCGCTACATTGCCAGTTATTTTTCTCGGTTAATATGCTTCATAATAATGACAAAAAATCAATTCATATTATTATAATATCTGTTAGATTTTTTTAATCGGAGTGACAATTTACAACAAATATTACAAAAGGAGTAAAAAATATTTAATACTATTAAAAATATGATATTTTTATTTTTGCACTGTAATTTTAATGTTTAATAAAAATACATGTGTATCATTTCTACATAATCAAACTTAAAATGTATTTATAATCATATGCAATGTATGTTTACCTATATTTCCTATGTCTGTACACTATCACGGAAATGTAATATTTCATTTCACTCTTGAAAGATGTGGAATCCTAGCTGTACTCTGATTGGCTATATTATGTGTACACTTATCCCTACACTGCTGTGTATTTGTAGGTATTACTCGGTGTCTTATCGACACAACTAGTCTCCTACCTATAGAGATACCTCGTACACCTACACTGAAGAATAGTAGATTACATAGTACTTGACTTCTCACTAATACTACTACTGTTCTAAGATTACACAATTTGTTTACATTTACATTTACATTTACATATGTACATATATATATACAGAAAAAATGGACTATGGGTATGTCATAAACTTGTAGAATTGCAGCATCCACTGATTAAGACAATTAGCATACACCTGGCATAATTACAGCAAAAAATATTTAGCATATGTCACAGACTTTCGAACAGTAACTAATTGTTTTGTACACAAACATTCTATGTAAATTCTATATGTAAATATTTTATTTATATTTTTCATAAAGTTCAACATGCGTTGATAACATTAATTGTCCTACTATACATTTACAAATACATACAAATATATTTTATTCAAAATAGCTAATTTCTACTTTACTTGCTTGAGCATTTAAAAAAACTGAAAAATGACTATTTGAAAAGATTGCTATGGCATTAATAATAATATAATATATATTAACAATAAAGTTTATGAGGGAATGATATGGCTTAAAGAGTGCTGATTTGCAAAAATCTCAATTTTGAAAACAACAATATATTCATTCAATTATCTCACAAATGTCATCATTTATAGAAATGGGACACTCACGCAAATATTCCATAAATGTTGGTTTATATACCTGTGTCACATCAAAATTAAATTAGATCTCCAAAATCCCAAGAAACGACTGACAGGCACAGTCACAATTGACTTTTAATATTATGAACAGATTTCAGGTATCACCTATCTTTTAACATAAAGGTTTCTTTGATTATCTTTTCATTAATTGTATTTTAATCAATTTGACTATAATAAAATTAGACTGAAGTATATGTTATGTAAGTATTTTAAACTAGTATATTGTTTAATTTTATTACGATTTTTGCCACATTAAACATATTAACTATAGCTTATTTGAGTTCAAATATAAAAAATGCCTTTCATATGTTACTTTAATAACCTCTTATAGAAATGTCAGTTAAAACATGCACATCATTAAAAACAATAATGGTAAAATATTTAAGAGAAATATTTTAATATCTTCATGAAAAGAAATAAAATATTAAAGTGGTAAGCAATAACTATTATATAGATTTCAATTGAATGAACAGTATAGTATACGGTTGTATATAACAATATATAGTATATACTAGTATATATGCAGCTTAGAAAATATAAAAAGACCATTGAATAGAATAGAATAGAAAAGAATAGAGTTGATAGAACAGGTCTGATAATGAAACAATAGAAAGCTGCTATAAAGTTCTGGGCTTTTTTTAATATTTAACTATAGTATAAATATATTTATATTTAAAAAATGGATTCATATGCATTATGATTGTTCTGAAGTAAGACATACCTCTAAATGTTCTATTAATTTAATCAAGATTCAAAAGTACCTATTGGCTATCTAAAAATTATACAACCTGATTTTAATTTTAATGTAAAATTACTTAATTTACTTCAAATTATAAATATGCTTTAAAATTATAATAATAATATAAAGAGTATGTATATGTAATAAATATTCAACTATTAATATATTAAATCATTACTTTTTAGACAACTTTTGACTTGAAAAGAGACTTCAAATACATATATTAATATGTAAATGTGACAATTTTAAAACTTTACTGACCTCTAATAAATAAATTATTTTCAGATATTTTACTTCAAAATTTGTTAGGCATTTACTTTAGAATCACAATTATTTTAAAGGTGAGAAAAATTGCTGAAAAAATTAAAAATTAAATAAATATGACAGATGCAAATTACTTATAGAAAAGGAATTATAATTATAATTCATAGTCAGGTAAAGAAGCATTATGTATATATGTGAGAGTTAACTGAAAAAATGAATATATGGAGAGAGTTCCAGTCAAGTTAATGAATGTCCTGCATAACATGTGGTATGTAGTTTTTTTGGTTAATGCTGTTGAGCGTTGGGATCAGTCTGTTATGCTTGCACTTTCTTGTACTTTGCAGATTTAATTTTGTGGGATGTGGCTGTTATTCTATGTCAATCTGAGGAGCGTTTGTTGTCAGCCTGCTCAATACTTTTCATGAGGTCGTATTTGTGCTTATTTTGATGAAATTTTCTAATCTTTTGCATTCTTCTTGACAAGCAAATCCCCACCATGAAGGACTGGCACTGGTGATTCTGCTAATTACCAAGGCATTGTACACTAGGTGCAGTGCTTTGCCTGTGAGACATTTTCAGGAGTTTATCACATAGATGATTAATGCCGATTGTCTCAGAAGATTTTGATATGCTGAGTGACTGAGCTTATTGGTAAAGGAAATGCCCAGGATATTAAGTTTGCTTAATCTAGTTATGTTAGTTTGTGAAGGTCATCTTTAAATCTTGGCTTTGTGAAGAATATTTCCTTTGTTTTCATCTCATTTAGCTGCAAATTATTCTTGTCTGCTCAGGTGCGAATGTTTACTATTTCAGCAAACACTGTGCTCATTTTGTGGGATAGAACAAAAACATAGGTGTCATCTACATATTTAATAGTCCCATTTCCTGGTATTGAAGCTTTGAGGTCTGAGGTTACAGGGCCAAGAGCAGAGCCTTGAATAACTCCTGCATTTGTGGTAATTATTTCTAATAATTAAAAATATCTTGACAAATATGTGACATCTCACATAGATGAAATATTATTGAATTAAATAAAATTTAAAATAAAAATATTATCCAAATAGTAAAATTAAATTAAATTAATTAAATAGTTAAAAAACAAAATTAGTTATTGATTACATACACAACAGCGTATGAAATAGTTATATTTAAGGTATATTTCTTAATATACTAGTTTATAAATTTGTTTTAATTAAATAATTATTTAGACTATCACAATGTCACACATAATAACCTCAACTATAATATATACTTATAATAAGCATTCATCAGTTGTTATTTGGGTTGCTAAAAGTAGGGCTGTTCTAAACTAAAGCCACAATAAATATTTTTAGGCTAATAGCCTAAGGTCAATCCAATTGTAATTGGATTAATCTAATTGCAAATGGATTAATCTTATTGCAATTATATCAATGCATACTTCAGTGCATATAAGGATAAATATAAAACAGTAGGGGTTAAATATATCAAATAAACCAATTGGTTTTTTAACTTGGCTCTGAGTATAATTATTTAAAAAAATCTGTAGCATAAATAAAATATTGTAAATTTAAAAATAATATTTAATTATCTAAGCACAATATAATAATAAAAATAATTGTTTTTATTATCCATGCAGTGTATTTTATTTGCATCAGAAATGTCTATTTTTTATATATTATAAATAAATAATAATACATAATAATTATATTAGTAATGGAATTACCAATAATATACAATATGAATGTATAAAGTATTATATTTAAGTATAGGCAAGGGTAACATAAGTATATGGCTTCAGATACTAAATAGTTAACACACTGTAGAACATATAATCATTATATTCATGTTTTAATCCAATCCAAATTATGAAGTCATTTCAATTAAAAATGCTTGATGAGTAGGTGGCTGGATAAGTCTTGTATGTTAAACATAGAATAAAATTGTAACAAGCATTGGATGCTATGGTCAAGCATTTTTCTAAGCATGATTGAATCTTGATTAGATTCTAGCTGTCAATTATTTTCTAAAAAATGCATGGGCATTCTGACAGTAATCAAACTAAAAAATTAACAAACTTATCAAACAGACTTCATAATTGAAATTAAATTAAAAATGTATCATTATTAAAGCAGTTTTTTTACAAAAATAAATAACAGGTGCCACTCAATCTAATCTAATCTGATTGTGAAGTGACCTAATGAGAATTTAAAATTTTATAAAGCCAAACATTGGTATATATTTTACTGGCAGAAAATGTACGTATCTAGTCATTATCTTTTTATGAAAAATATATGACTATTCATAGAGTATTTTATAAATATATCTCAATTTAAAAGACTTCAATTTTTTTATGAATATTCCATATTTGAAAATGTATTGTCTAATTTAATATAATATAAAATGTTTGAGATAGTTTTAAAGTCATAAATAAACATATCTATTTCATTACTGTTGAAATTTATTTTAGTAATTTCAATATCATGTAAATATTAATAATAATAGAACTTGTCAGAAAATTATACTAAAAAAAACATTTCTTTAAATAACAAAAACAACTATTTTGTAGATAACTTTACAAAAATTAAAAAAATGGTTCTAAATTAATGTTTAGTTGCTCTGAGTTCAAATTTCAAATTGTAACAGCAATTTATAAATCAATAATTATCAGTCTATGTGATACTGAACAGTTCATTTAAATTTATCATATATTATAATAAATTAACTTAAATATTTTTGTTATATATTAATCATATGTACTATACAAATGAATTAGTTAACTAATAATTAAAAATAATTTGGTATTCATAACATTCTTTTAGGCAAGGCCTAATTAATTGTCTGTTTACAGAGATTCTGACCCTGAAAATGCTATATGGGGTGGGTGGCATTCAGTACATGAGTATTATGAGTATATACATTTTTAATGAAAATATATATTGCATTTTTTTATATTTAAAATATATGTATGTATGTATGTATATGTAACTGTCTTATAATTATATACTACTTCTTAATGATTAAATATATATTAATATAAACTGATTTCATATTAATATGCTTCATAACTATACTTTAGGAGTGTATTAAATAAAAATGATTAATGTTTTTAATTTATGATAAATTGTTTTCAAAATAAAACAAATATTAAACAATTTTAAAATGCTACAATAATATTATTTTTTGGTAAAGGTTTAAACTACTTTAAACTGTTTAAAATGTTCCCATGTTTTTTTTATTTGTTTATATTTCATTTAATTTATAAATATTACATTTTTATTTAACCAATATCTGGACATATTATGTATATATTTTCAACTTAGCCTTAAAAACAAGTTACTTAAGTGTATTTTATAAATATTGGTCATTGTATTATTGGTAATTATTATAAGAGGCTGTGTGCCTATATAGATAAATTGTGTAATTGTTTACAATTGGAAACTGCAACATTATATTTTATTAGTTAATTATTTTGAATTACATTTCCTTTTATCTATATATATTACATGGTATGAAAGTATAATTATGTAACTGAGATGGGCAGTTTTTTATGGCGTCAGAGTAGTTATTTCTCAAAAATATAGGTTTAGTTAGATTTCAGTATAAATGGCACCCCTGTACTATATATATACATTATATGCTATATACCACTGGCTGCAATTGAATAGAAAAAATCACTCCAATGCCATTGGTTTTAGCAAATGTTATATATGGGAGAGTGAATGGGTTTATCTATAGTGGCCTAAATATATATATACAGTTAGTTTAATTTAAATAAATAAATTGATCTAGACTCTAATATATTTACTGTAGTAATTATTAAAGTTGTTTTTGCCATTCAACTATTTTACACAACCTTAACTAGAGAAACTGGATTGGAATTGGACTAGATTTGTGTTTATAAAAACTCTGATTCAATATTTGTTTTATAGCCTTAATTAATAATAATTGTTTAAATTATTTTGGAATTAATTAATTTGTATACACTTTCACTTACAAGTTAAAGTAAAATGAGTAGGGTTTTTTTAAACACCTGCATGCAGCATGCAAAAATGTTTCCATAGTACCCAATGTGGCAGTCTCAAGCTATAGCAGGCAGTACACAGTAAACAGACAATCAATTATGCCCTGCCTAAGGCTAAGTATTAAAGCTTACAGTTACAGTTACATAAATTTATATTAATGTGCAAATTTGTATATAGCATGTAATATTTTCTATAAATATAATCAAAAGGGTTATTTGAAATTTATATAAAACTAATATATAAGATGGAATACTTCATTTAGACCACCTTTCAGGAGAATATCCATAAAAAAGTAATGCCAATGGCACAAAGTTTTAAAAATTGTCGCACAACCAATTGTACCGCTGAAAGTAGTTTACCTTCGTGATCAAGGTTGTTTTATTGATAAACTAAAACAAAAACTATTTCAATGTAATAAAATCTAATTGGTTTCGACGTCAACGTTTTATATTCTTATGCTTCATTATCTTATCTATTATTGCTTCATATTAATTTTTAAAATTTGGCTTGAAATGTGTAAATACAGGAATAGTTATCAAATTTATGCTTTTTAATAAACATACTATATAAGAGACTTTTTTAATAGTTTTTCAAGTCTGTCCACAAACAACGTTACGCAATGGGGGTTTGGGTATTTAACTGTGCGTTACGATGCGTTACGGGGGAGTATTTGGTAATTCATTACGTGACGGTATTATGATTTTCTGCTAATATAAATGTTTTAATTCTAACACAGTGGAAGTGAACAATGTTGAAATCATTCCTGAATTCAAGATATCCGGAGGAACTCCTGTCATCAAACGCGTGGATGTTAAATTGTATACTAATGCCTAGATTGTGCAGTTTGTGTTTGTGTATAGTGTGTAGTTTTGTAGTTTGATTGATGATTCTGTATACGTTGTTTGTGTAGATAGGTATTGATGATGGATATTCTTCAATGACATTTCTATATGTGTTTTTGATTTTCCACGTTTTTTTTATATATTTTTTGTGGTAGAGTCTAACTTTGGTAATTTAAAAGTAGATATCGAGTAAGTCCCGCTGTTTCCCTACAATTTTCATTCGTCACAGCCGAATTTAAATGTATTAATATTTAATATTTTCATAAGGCGGTTGGAGGGGGGGTATTTGGTGTTGCGTTACGGGTGCATAATAGGGGGTGGGAGTGTATCTGAATCTGCTTAATTTTGCGTTACGTTATAATTATGGACTGCCACTAGCGAGCGAATACGACGCATTGACAAACGAAGCCGGTCAAAGAACAAAAACAATGAGCGAAGACGAATTCGACGATATGGGTAACAATTACTAATATATATTAAGGAACAATTACATTACACCAAACTGCCAGACATATAGAATTAATGGCGTGATACTATTTTTTAATGAAGGAGCTGAAAAAGATTCGAATGGTGAATTGTTCTAAAAATTGTTAAGAAATGAGTAATATTAAATTTCCAGTAGGTTTAATACAATCTATATAAATTATTTTATTAAAAATTATAACTCAAGTTCGAACTACAAGTTTACTTAGTGTGAAAGAAATAACAATAGTAATTATACACAATAAACTTATAAAAATATTCGGAATATTGACATGTAATATGAATTAAATCGTAATGATTTAATTAATTATGAGTTGCGATTATAAAAGATAGATAGATTTAGCTTCTATATTAAAGAGAACACAGTAGATTTTTGATTAAAAATAAGTTAAAATAACCGGAACTATTGTAAATTATTTTAAAGAAGAAATTTAATTGTGATCAATATATAAATCCACCATATAATATTATAACCATGGAGTAAGGATAGGTTTAGTGTTAGGGTTAGTGTTAGGGTTATGGTTAGGGTTAGGAAATCATAGTTATTCATAGTAGAATAGTTAATAATAGTAACTCATTTTTTGTCCGTATTATATATTTTTGTTAACAATAATACTTATAAAATATAATAAAATAAAATAAAATAAAATAAAATAATAAAATATTATATTGCAGTATGGTTATAGGACATATATTATTATATGTTTTTCATATATAGTAATTGTATCTAAGAATTTACATTTTTGTTTTATTTCTGTATATAAATATTAATGTTTACAATATGTCGTCGCTATTGTAATCATATGCGGTAGTATCAAAAACCGGTAGAGTTTGAAGGTTCGTTTCATATTTCCTGGTTTTAATTTACTACTTATCTATCAATTGAAATGTATTAGCTTTAAAGATTTTGTAATTTTTTATAGTTAAATATAATCTAAATTCGAAATATTTTTATAACTATGCTATTTTATTGTTAATATTAATAGTAATTTACAAATTAGTTATTGTAATTAGAGTCTAGACATGATGTTGATTTTTTTTATATGGTAGTTTCATATGGTATTGGTTCTTGAATTATTTGTTGCTATCTTTTTTTTCTTTATATTTGTAATATAATAAATAAGTTTTATTTTATGAATGAATATAATTATGATATTATATTTTTTCTACATTTATATTTTATAATACTTATAATATTATTATTAATAGTATTCTACTTCTCTACTACTTCTAGCTGGTTCAACTTCTCAGGTCAAATAAAAAAAAACATGTTGATTTGATCAATGCCAAATAAAATCTAAATTGTATTTTGTATTCTTTTGAATAAATACTAGATAGGTAAGGAGAAGGGCTTTAATACCTCTGGCTTTAATGCCCCTTCCTCATTTTTATGATGATTTTTAATTGAACAAATAAAGCATTGCCAGGTTCAATGCCAATAAACCACATTGCCATTATATAATATAAGCTTCTTTAGCTTTTCTTTAAATATTATAAACTTGTGCATAGGTGGATTTTGTGCATAGACTAGCCACCCCCTCTATGAAATTTAAAGTTCATAAATTTCTTTAAAAAATCAGAAATGCTACATTATAGTATATATGTTATTAAAAAAATCTATAAAAAACCCAAGAAATTGGAAGGGGTTGAAAACTTCAAGGGGGAGGGAGGTTGGACAAGCACATACTGGACAAATATTATTTGTGGGGCTGAGCCATAAATTTCCAAAAAATGATATAGTGAAATAATAGGTGATATTACAGTTTAGAACACCTTTGGTTTTCCTTATTTTTAGTAAAATCAAGTGACTATGGTGACATCATATCAAATTTTGTACCAATAATAGGCTGGTCAGTATAATCATATACAAATTAGATTATTTTGAATTAGTGGAGGGTGGAACTGGACCTGGCACCTATTGGCCTATATTTAATATAGAAACATATTATTTTGGTGATAGCTCAAAGAATAAAAGTTTCATCAGTCTTATATATTTACATGCTTAACAATCTAGCCAGTATAGATTATTGTGCAAAAAATAGGTAATTTGAGTTAAAGAGGGCAGAACTGCACTTGACTATGTTTAATATACAGAAATATTTTTTTGGCCATAGCTACAAAAATAAAAGCTGGATTAGTGCTATATTTTGCATACTTATTAATCAAGGGAGTATTATAAATTATGCAAAAAATGATTTGAGAATTATGCTTTAATATATGGTAGGTATATCAGATATAGTTATCATAATTATATCAATCAACTCACACTAGAATATTATCTGTATATTTGATGGATTAATGTTTTAATATTTTCTTATAATTATGAATTAAAAAATAATATTTTATATTTTTTTATTTTGTTGAATATCAATTTATTACAAAATTACACATTTTATATTAATGAATGACTTAATACTTGTTAAACATAACTTTGTGCTCTTTTAAATGTCCTTTATATAATCTTATGATTGACAAGCATTTGATGGATCCATTAAATGTTCTGCACAATAATATTTTTCTGTAGATTATTAAAAATAATTAAAAATGTTTTTTATTTCATTATTGATTTTTCATTAACATCAATAAAAATATTTTGTTAATTTCTTAGGAATATCATTTGTGACTTATTTTGTATGACATTTTTAATATTATAATAATCAGACATGAGAATTGTCTGCTCTATGGTAGATTTCCACCATGGGTCAAGTGATTTTGGTCACCCTTATAATTTGTTTAAAACTGCTGTAATAATGTAGTAAGGGGGGGGGGGTATTTGTATGTTCTGTTTAAGTGAAAATGAGTTATCAAACTTTTTATTGTTGTGGTTTATATTTTATAACAATCTTGTCAGCTAAGTGTAGAAAATTATTGCATTAAGAACCTTCAAAACATACTTTTTCCAGTATAAATCACTTCAGTGTTTCTATCATTACTACTACTCTTTTGTTTATAATCTTACTTTTACGATTCTGTTTATCTATGATTATTCAAATTTTATTTAAGGGTCTATTAAAGCCAAATCTAAATTGTATGTTTTATTTTTGATTAGTTGTGTATAAGTAACATTCTTTATAGTATAGATGCAGACTTGTTTATCAGTTCCTTTTTAACCTGTTCAGATATCAATAATTCATAAGCATAGCAAGAAACGTTGTACTCTAAAAAACTACACATTTGGTAAAATATATTTAAAAAAATGATTTTTGATTAAAATTTTAGGTCACATCAACACAAGTAAATTCTACTGCACATGTAAACTATATATATATTATCTGTACTATAGTTCTTATGACATTAACATACTGTAATACTCGTACTGCAAATATTAAATCATATAGTTTTATTTTTCATTATTTTTTTAATGTGCCTATTTTGCTTTATTCTAAAGTATAAAATCTTATACTGAAGCGTTAATATATGGTATGCACAATCATTTAAAAAAATGTTGTGTTGAAATATGCTGCATTTTGCATTTTAGCCTATTTCAAAAACTGAAAGTGACCCACAAAAGCACTTAAAACATATCTGCTTGTGGGTAGGATTTGTCTAAATTTCTCTTCTTTTTTTGGGGGGGGGGCTTAGCCATTGGAGGTTTTCTGCTGTACCCGCAATAAACCATTCTCATGTCTAAAAGTTCAGAATATTTTACTTTTTAGAATTTGTTTTGTTTTTTTAATCTTATATTAAGAGATTTCTCTATGAATTTTGTACAATAAACAAAGCCTTTACTCTTTGTGCATCGCTCACTAAATATACACAACAACCAGCTCCAGCCCTTTGCTCTATTTTGTTTCTTCATCTTCAATTATTGACAGCATCAAGTGCATTTTTATGGAAACCTTTTAGGGTGTTCAGCCATTTTTATAAAATGAATAAACACTTAATTCAAATAAAAGACTAGGTATATAATTCCAGTCACAGGATAATGCACTACACCATAAGATTATGTTCATATTGATTATATACCTATACCACTTTTCACTTTAACAACAAATTAGATTTGACAATTTATTTCAGCCATTCATGTCATCAGTGCAATCTTTTCTTTATAACTAAATGGCTTATGGTTAATGGTAGAATGTCACACAACCAATTCTGGTACATTACACTTCAGCCTAATATGTCTAATATTCAATTTAATTACTACAAGCATTGCTTGAATGCCAGAGGGTCTTGCTATAAGCAATGCTTGTATGCCAGATACAAATGGTTAAGTGACATGTTTCCTTCATCTAAAAAACTGTATGTAATGCATTCAAATGTATGAAATCTCTACAAATATATTGTTTGATTAATTTTGTAAAATGTTTATTAAATATTGTTCTTAATGTTTTATAACCTGAATTCAATATTACAACATTAATATAGATATACAGTATACATTGTATATTGGTTTATATGGTAAGTAAGATTTATAATTTGAATGAGAAAAATAAAATTCAATACAATAACAAATCAAAAAATGCATCAGGTCTGCTAGAACATAGAAAAATAATTAAAAATATTTTCCAAGTTATAATATGAAAGCTAATTATTTTTCAATTGAAATAAAACATAATTTAAAGCATGAAATGTTAATAAAATTCATATACATATGTATATTTGAAAATGATAAGGTCATTTAGTATAGTTATCATAATTTAAATGCAAAGGTGTTTGAGGTTTCATACAAGCCTTCTAAATAATATATATTTTTAAGTTGTGAGCAATTTAGTGTCATAATTGATTTTATTACAGATTCTTTAGTGTTTAAATAAATTTGTATTACATATAATAATTTCACCTTAAAAGTGTATATAGTTTTAACAAAACTTAAATGTTACAAATTTGTTAGGATTTTATGTAATATATACTAAAAATGATCTTAAGACAAGATGAAAATCATATTTAAAAAGTACTTTGTCATTATCAAAATATTTTGTCATATTATATTTGATGTTTATGGTGAGTCATCAATATTTAACTGTTTTATTTTATATTTTTCTACACTACTGTAAAGCTATATCATCATAAAGAAAACTAAACTGTTAAAATGCTATTATTATGAGTGTGTAGCCTTTAGCTATATTATTTAATACTTAGTAAATAAATTGTAATAGTTGTTAATAAAAATGTCCTGTTTTATATATGTTAATGCCATGTTGCACAGTCACAGCAACTATTGAATGAAGAAAGACGTATTGATTACTTGTAAAGTGTAAAATAAAAATAAATTTTTATATAATAGTATTAGTATTATATAACCTTTATAATAGTGATAATGTTAATGATTTTAATTGACTAACTGTGTTCATTTTAATAAATTGTTAGTATAGGTTAGTATTATTCTTATTATTGTATTATACCCAATGGTATTATTCTATTATTGACATGTTTTATATGTGTATGAGTCATTATAAATTTTAATGGACCTTTAAATTTTATTATAGCTTTATATTTTACAGCAGCTCTTATGGCACTTGAAATATCTGTAACATGCTCAATGTCCAATAAAAGTCTTTAAAAATGTATTTTTGCAAAAATGATTAAGAATATTTTTTTTTATACATCAGATTTTAATTAATAATATTTTGATTACAAATACCTAATTTTTATAAATGATTATATTCTATATGTATGTACATTTAAAATATTTGTATGCAAAAAAGTAAAAAGTATTTCTTTAGAAAAAGTATAATTTATTCATTTGGGAGAAGTTCACTATTAGCATAGGTATACTTCTAGTTGTGTATTTAAAACTAAACTTACTTATAATCATTTTAAATGAATATTAACTCGTAATATGATTACATTATATTTTTAAACTATGAATATAAATGCATGAAATGTCTCATATTCACAAAGAGAAAATTGGTCAATGCTCTATTTCTGTATGGACAACTAAAAATATCAACATTTAGCTTTATATCTTTTTATGAAAATATTTTTTTTAATAACTTATTAACTCTAAAAATATTACTTATTAAGTTTCTACTTTGATATGAATAATAAATATATCAATAACCTGAGTTAATAGACTACAAAACAATTGATTAATTGGTTATACTATATTTTCTTTTTATTATTGTTAAAAGAGAAATAACAAAAGCAATTAAGTTATAAATTATAATTAATTAAACAAGTTATAATATTTATTATAATATAATGATTACTTTTTTTATTAAATCAGTTACTCATTATATTTAATATAAATAAGTATATAAATATTTATTTATGCTTATAAAATTGTTGCTTATCAGAAACGGAAGATGTATTATATTTTGACATGAAAACAAATTCATATTTTAAATTTTGAAATGTACTATTGACACATTGAGAAACACATGCTTCATGTAGTCATAAACATATTTAGTTAATAGGAAACAAATGATACTCAACAAATATTAATGGTTGCATATGTTATGAAGATAGACAAAAGCAGTTAATTGCAACTATGATGGAATCATTACTAATTAATTAAAACCTATACATGATTGTGAATACATTTTATTTTTGTAACATATATTTAATGATATCATTAAAAGTTTCCCTGTATTTGCACAGTGATTAAACATTTTATGATTTATTCAAAAATTGTATAACTTCTTTTTAATATTTTCAACACAAAGCCTGACAGTATATTTTCTTGTAGTTATCATTACCATTTTACAAAATACTTGTTATACAAATCATATCGTTAAAGGTATATAGAAAAAAAGTAATTCACATCTTGTGTTTATTGTTGATGATTATTTTCAACAAATAATGAATTATACATCCTCATTATATCATCTAAACATTCAGTGATGCACATTATCTAGTAAATCGTTATGATATAATAAAAACAGCTTTGAGTATTTTTTAGATGTTATAAAGATTTTTAGTTTGAAATATATAATTATACTACATTATTACAATTATCACATTAATATATACTAAAAATTACTTTATATTTCTCTTTGGAAAGGTTATGAGTATTGTGTGTATACATATATCGTTTTTTGTTTGTGCTTATTTTAGATGCTGGTTGTAGATATTCTAATCTGGTTTAACATAACTTTACAATCAATAAGCTAGTCAGTATACGAAGTCACCTAATAAATTAATCGACTAATTCGGAGATTTGAGATGACTCAGACAACAGCGTGGCTCCCTCTAGCCCGAGCCACAGCCATTGGATGGGTCCCGGTTGCTCAGAACCCACTCCCAGCAACTCGTGTCACTGCCCAGACATGTCGAAATCATGCTGATGAACTGCTAACTATCAATGTCAGTGGCCGAAAATTTGAAGTTTACCGAAGTAGCCTCGATCGGTATCCACACACTCTCCTGGGCTCGGGAGAACGCGACTATTTTTTTGATGAGAATCGTGGTGAGTACTATCTAGATCGTGATCCAGAGATATTTCGTCATGTTCTCACTTATTATCGATCCGGTCGAATTCATTATCCAAAGAACGAGTGTGTCATAGCTTTCGAGGATGAGTTGGCCTACTTTCGTATAGTGCCCGATGTTATGGGTGACTGTTGCTATGAGGATTACCAGGACTGTAAACGAGAAAATGCCGAGTTGCTCAATGAAGAAAAGACCACAGAGGAGGATGTGTTTGAAGAGAAATTGGACTTTCGTGGGGAAATTTGGCGTTCTTTTGAGAATCCTCAGTCGTCTACAAGTGCTCTGGTGATTTACTATGTGACCGGCTTTTTTATAGCAATTTCAGTGATAGCCAATGTTGTAGAGACAGTGCCCTGTGGTCGGTTGAAAGGGACCAAGAGATCGCCTGCTTGTGGGGAACGTTTTGAAGACGCCTTCTTCTGTCTGGACACGGCCTGTGTAGCGATCTTTACTGTTGAGTATCTTGCTCGAATGTACTCAGCGCCGGATCGTTGGAAACTCTTCCGCTCGGTTATGAGTCTCATCGATGTTGTGGCAATTCTGCCATTTTACATCGGCTTGCTTATGCCCGACAATAAGGTAGACTATTTTCATTTGTCTGTTTTACATTAGTCATTGTTTAAAAATCTTTTTCTTTATTTTAATTTTGATATAATATTATTTATTTGTTTATTAATATGTTTTAATATTTTTATTCACAATATAATATAACACAGTAAGTAAAAAATGAACAATGAAAAATTGTTGAGCAAGTATAAAATGGAACACTTACTGTACACCGAATATACCTACACTAAACTAACTTATAAACCGAATGAAATAATATAGCATTGGAATAGCATATAACTGGAATATTCCAAAAATGCATGATATAAAAGATATAACTTAATTTTGAATGACGTATGACTGAAATATCACCCTAATGACGCAAATTGGAATTACACCGAAATGGAATAATACCAGAAATAACAGCCCTTTATGAGATTTAAAAAATAATGTTTCCTAATCTTTAAATAAAACAAAATTGCAAATATTATTCAATGGTATTCTGTTATGAGAATTATAATTCTATGTTACTCATTAAGGATTCATTTCAGTTCAATGTTGTTACAATTTTGTGTAATTTCAGCTCGGTCATATTCCAAATTGCTATTCATTCAATCGGTATTATTCCAATTCGTTCTCTGTGCTTAGATTAGTTTACTTATGTCTACACGTCCCGTTTATAAACTTCGATGAAATATTATTATATATTGTATTGAAAGGTAAATTTCTTTTTAAATTAATTCTCTATAATCAATGTTTTTAATGAATAGCATATTTTTATTTTATTATTTGAATATATTATCAAAAATTAGTTTATATCACATGCATAGCATGAAGTTATCGATTTTAACGCTAACAAATGATAAATGCAGTTTCCATGAAGTCAGTCAGTATGAAGTACAGTAATGTACATTAAGTATTTTGTGTAAGAAACATTATACTATTTCACTTCGAGTTTTATCGTTGAAAAATTGTTTTATATGTTTTAAATATAAATTGCCCTCATTATTTAGTGATTTTTACATCTTAAAATCTCATTTTAGAAATTGCAATAATTATTCTTTTACTCAATTTTACTTTTTACGATGACAAAAATTATGCTTATAAATGGACATTTTTAAATATAATAATTGTTTAAATAGGTATAATTTAGCGAAAACAACACATTTTGAATTACATATTTACATCAATTTTTACGAATGATATACTGAATACTGTAGCCTAGAATAATACAAATAGTTTTACTATATTTTTCATACTTAATTGAAGATATTGTGTACAAAATAATATCTTTTGTTTGAAGGTTCAATTAATACTAATATGTACAATTGCTTAGCTGTAATGTAATTGTATATTGTAATTGATGTTGATGCTGTCTGGGTGTCTTATTGATTATTTATAGTTTTATCACAAAATTATATGTATAGTTTCATATTAAAAACTTTGTATCATTCAACTTAGTCATGTGTTTAATATCTAATTTACTAATGTATGCTAATCAAATTTTTAGCATAAAGATTATCGATCCATATTTAATGTTTAAATAGAACAGTGATACGCCTACGTTAAACTTCGGGTTTGACTACTATACGCATAAAACAAATAATGGTTTACCATGTTTAAAATAAAATTAAACCAATTTTATTTTACACAATGGGGCAACTTATATAATTAGTCTTCATTGCTGTTTGCATTCGTTTCACATCTTAGCTTAAAAATAAAAATTTATTATTTGTGTAGTTTAACATTTTGCTATATATTAAATTTCCCTCCCTATTCGAGTACTACCATGATGGCTCCACCAGTGCTTCTCTCAATACTATGACTTCATGTTTAATTTAATAGTTAAACATTGCACCACACCAAGCTCCAAGGTTTTTATACAAGTGGTTGGATAAGCTTAGTTATCATCGTCCTCGTTCATAATATAGCATAATAATAGTGTATATGCGAGAGACGTATTATATGTATTGTGTATTGATTCTATAGTCAACTTTAGTATTCGGTAGCTGTTTCATTGACTCATCTAATATTTGGAATATCGAGATGTGTTGTCGTTTGAGTTAATTTCAAGAATACTCTTAGCTTAAATTATTCTGCAGAATTTCTTTAAAAGGAAGTTCTCTACTAGTATATTTATGCATTCAAAGATATATGTTATAATATCCTCAGTAATAATATCCTATATATAATGTAATGAACAAAAGGACCTATTCATTTTGTAACACATAAATACTATATTATTATTTTTACGTAATGTAAAATTAATGTATAAAACTTGTTTATTTGGTCTAGGTACTTTTGTATAATCGTAAATTGACGTTAAAACCTTTTAATTTTGAATTTAACAACAGCGCATATATAGCTAAAAATAAGTGCGAAAGTATATAATTGTACAACTTGAATGTTTTTCTTCAGTTTAAGTGTTTACAATTTCATCGTAGATTTATAATCGCGTATGTCTGTTCTCTAATTAGTGTCCCCAACATAATTTGATTATTAATCGATTTAAAAAATTACACAATTTTCTACAAGCGTAGACGCACTAAGTAGTGTGCACATAAAACACATTTAAATCAAATTATTTGTTGTATATTCCTATTTGACCTAAATTATCGGAATCCATTACAAACGAAATAATTTGTGAGGGTATGGAGGTATGCCCCTCTTTATACTCTGTTATTTTTATACTATATAGCACCACAGGATTCTCGTAGAAATTGTTGATAATATCGGTTGTGTTGCTGGGGGAAAAATAGCGAGCGTGTGGATAAATTTCAACAAGGAGGATACACAGACACGGAGGCTGATTTATCGTCCAATGTATCCGTTTTGAGTCGCTATTATGGAAGCCTGTGGCGTATGTACTTGGTATCCATCCCTTATAATGTCCTTCCAAGCGAATCGACCGCCCAGTATAGACTATATTTAGAGATATTTCCAGCTCTCTAAGTATATATATATATATATACTGAAACATACTAATAAAAATTGTTATCTCTGTGAATATATTTATTGTAGGTATAATATTTATCAACTGCTACTATAATATATACTGGATATTATTTTCTATACACAAAAAAACTTCTCATTCGCTTATTGAGATAATTAAATGTGTTTAGTCATTTTACTTTATATTATTTAAGTTTATTAATTCGAAAGAAAATATAATTACGTTAGGAAGTGAAAATTTTCTATAAAGTGTATACATTGCCTTTGTTTAAAAAATAATTCCTACATGTAATTCTTTCCACTATATATATATATATATATATACAAACAAGTTAACATATCATATCTACATTCATCTGTATGGCTATTGATTAAAAGTAATATTGATTTTTGGCGTATCAATCATGTCTGCTCGTTTGATCCAGAAAGACGTTGATGTCTACTAAAATTAATCAAACGGAGAATAGAAAAAATAAAATTTAGCACTCCATTAATTAAGACATAAATATAACATCCTGGCCTTTATCGATATGAATATTAATGAAGTGTTATAATTCTTTTTGCGACAAAAATTAGCCTTGTTTGAATTATTATGCGCATAAATTAATCGACCAGTATTCGATTTAAAAAGTTAATTAATCAAATAATGTATATAAATAAATTGTGTATCTACATTCTTAAGTTAACAAATGAGTACAAAAATGTAATCATTTCATAATTTATCAATTAAATAGGATTTATGAGTTAATTTTACATACATTGCAGCTGGTATGCATACAAATTATAATGTAATGTTTATATTTGACTATGCACAACCAAAAATTATATATATATATATTAATATCTTCCATTTAACTTTAATTTATGTGCGGTATACAAATGTATTAATATACGTTTTAATTTGTTCAACTATTTATAAATCAGTGCATTGCACATGTATGTATGTGAATCTCAGTATAAGTACTTTTAGTTTACAAAGTCTTTTATATCTAGACCGAGTTTATTCTCATTCCAATGGTAAAGCACTCCGAAAGGACATAGTAGCATTAGATTTTTCTGGTCAATTTCAAATATTTAATTTATGCAATATTTCTAATGGTTAAATAAACTATAAGGTGACCCTTGACAGCTCATAGAAAAACTATTATCGTGACATGCCCGGGTACAATAAAATTCAAATAATTATAAATTTAACCTAATTGAAGATTTTGGTAGTGCTCAAAATTCGGAACAAACACACAACGCTAATTTTAAATATATTAATTATATTTCCAAGAATATTACGACATTGTATCTACATTCTTGTACTAATAATCTAATAATTAATAGTGCTAATAATGACATTAATTTAAGGTCAATCGTACAACATTATAATAACAATGAACACAAATAAAAGGACTTGAGTAGTTAATAGAATTCATTTTTTAATCAGTGATTATTATCGTAATCACTGGATTCAGAGACCTATTTCCTCTGCCGTTTCCATAGTATATTATTCTATCTATATATGGAAATCAACTACAATTTAAACTTTTTAAATTTTATGTTCGCTTTAAAGAGTTGAGGTGCACTAATACTCTGGGGAAATTTTCTTCTGGTATTGTTTATTTATACTTCTAAATAAATGTACGTAAAATGCAATGTTTCAGGGAAAACATCACACTGAGAATAGCGTTTGTAATGTTGACCATTGATGAATGCCTTTAGGGGAGTCAAGTCTTTTCAACATCGATTAATAACATTTATTCAACTGTTTTTTTATTATATCACCGACTTTCCAACGTATGAATTATTTCATCAATATACATAGCTATTATAAAATTGACCAATCTAACATCGTTTAGTAATATACTGTAATCATTGTAATTAAACAAAGTAGTCTTACGATTTATTAAATTTTATAATTCATATATATATAACGCAAGTGTCTTCATTTACGCATTACTATTTCGGTTTCTTTAGAATATTGTGTATTGATAGCATATGAAAATGATAGCTATATGCAAATCATATTCTTTCTCCAATAGACTAGTGCATTAAGTTACAATACATTGCAGCTGTACAAGTTTCTTACTAATTTTATTAAAAATATGTCTAGAAGTATTATAATCTTGTGTCCGTACACGTATATTACGTTATCTTAATTATAATTACCGCATTCTATTTAATCATTCAATTTCCTCCCAGTAATAGGCGATATTATATTTATGAATTCCTAGCATATTATTGTTTTTTTAATAAGTATAATAATAGTACCTATATTATAATTATATGTATATATTGTATAATTATAATTTACATGTAACGTGTTATGTATTTAAAAATTGCGAATAATTGAATATTACTTACAAAAATTACTTTCGCTTTAGAGATTAATATTTTATAGCTCTTTTACTTACACAATTTGATCATGTCGTAGAACATAAAAGTTACTAAAATTATCATTTTTTCCAACTCATCTCTATCAGGACGTGAGCGGTGCATTTGTGACTCTGCGTGTCTTCCGAGTCTTTCGCATCTTTAAATTCTCTCGTCACTCGACGGGACTGCGCATCCTTGGTTACACACTTAAGTCCTGCGCCTCCGAGCTAGGCTTCCTGCTCTTCTCTCTCACAATGGTTATCATCATCTTCGCCACTGTCATGTTTTACGCGGAAAAGTCCGTCATTGGCACAAAGTTCATATCCATACCCGATGCATTCTGGTACACTATCGTCACGATGACAACACTTGGGTAAGTTTTATATTATGTAGTTTATGGAAGTTTCATTTTGGATTTAGTACTTGAAATTTAATCTTCGAAGTCTGGTTTTATGAGTTTATACTTTAATCCTAAATAAGCATATAATGCAGTACTATACCTAGAGTCAATATATCTAACAATAATTTTGGTTATTTACTAAATAAAAGTGTTATACAAGAATGTGCTTCACAACTTCATTTATATATATGCTTAATTGTGTGATCTATTATACTTTTGTCAATACATTTTTTGTTTAATCAGGAAGTATGCGTATATGAATTACTCATTGTATATTACTAGTATATTATATAATTAAATCATATAATATAAACTTATTCTGAATATTAGCTTCTTAATAATTAAAATATTACTCTTACTTGTAGAGCACGAGAACATGTTTTGTTCAATAAGGTTATCTTAGCCATCGAATATTTTAATGATTATACAAATGTGGGATATTCTGTATTTACAGATCAACTTTTTTTTTTACTCATTCTCAAACTAGTAGCAATATATTATATAACCTTATAAGATATGCTATATAATGACATTTATCATGTTTTATATTGACATTTTGGAAATCTGGAAGAAAAGTGCTCCAATTTCAAGTCTGAAAATAGTTTTTTATTTGTCAACACTGTCAACGCTTTATTATTTTTTTACTGAAACATTTCCCGTTATTGGGACAGTTTTTAATAAAATACCAAACTAAAGCCACAAGTACCTACTTCCATCACAATAAAAAAATCTTTCTGGTTCAATAATATAGATAAATATGCTGTTTCCATAAAATATTAATTTGTTAAAAGCTCTATAAAAATACCGATTTTTAAGCCCCTAAAATTAAATTTAAGGTAATTATTTATTTTGTGTGCTATCAGAGATATGTAACAAACAGGGAAAATCTCATTAATACATATTCTTAATTACGTGACGTATTTCATAATTATTGTACTATTTGTTAAATCAATTATATATACACATATATATTCATATTCGATAATATGTTACTTTTCATGTTAACTTTTACTTTTATGACGCTTGATAACATTTAGCTAACTTCACATTGTAAGCCTTTTGTAACTTTTACCTTTTCGTTCAGTATATTCTATTGTTAATTTTATGTCTGCATGAAAAAATGTATTTTCGTTACCTGTTTATGAAACCGATTAGATTTTAATATTTTGTTGCCAATATGAAATAATGGTTGCCATAGCAATTTTATCGTGTGACGTAGCTAGTATTTTCGCTTCTCTATTTTTGTGAACATAGGTTTCTACTAGTATAGAAAGGGTATTCCTATCATTCTACTCATATTGGAGGGATCATATTTTAATATGATATATCATCTCACAATATAGATTAAAACGGGGAGTACAACCTTTTTTTGTTTTTTTGTTATTTTAACGTTTGAAATCAATACAAATTAAAGTTTTAATGTTACTACATTGTTATTATTTTATAGTGTTACTTTGTGAAAGTAAAGTGTTTTTATGCTAAACATTTGCATTGTGACTAATTTCGTCACCAGATTATTATTTGAAGTGGATATTATATACTTGTACTAGAATTTAATAGACGATATAAGCGTATTCATAGTCGCTTACACTCCATATAATTTTGTATTACTCATCTGATTTGTTTAATACTCACTATATAGATTTTTTAATAATTTATATTATTATCAGTTATTATATTAATATTATATTGTATTATTACATATTTTTTCTATTAACTGAAAAAAGCATTTTATCATAAATACGTAATGCTTTCTGATCACTCAAAGATTGAAAGTTGACAACATTCAAAACTGCACGAATCCTTCCGTTTTGGTTTTACTATTTAATCATATACCTACCTGATATAAATCTACTGGATATACTTGTATTTGGAAATATGAAATATATTCACAAAAATACATATTTACAACTGTGCCAAAAGGGAACATTCTTTGTCGTTGGTTTATCTCTGAATTCCAGGTGAATTTAAGATATCAGTAATTGACAACAAATTATCTAATATTGTCACTACTTTTACAATAAATTTTCAAAATAATATTTGATATACTGTAACATTATCAAATTAGGATTCTATGTCCCGGTTTTCACAGAATAAATATAATCAATAATGTAAGTACTCCCAATTCTTGAAATGCAACAAGGAGACACATTTAAGAACAAATTAAAATTATAATATTTATTCTTTAAATTATAATTATCCGTTAATATAGCTGTCATTATTTTAGGCCACCTGTAAATCACTTGTTAGAAATTTTTCTGCCTACTGTTCCAACTTACCAAACGAAGAATTATGCATTCCTACAGATTTCTTTCATCTCGGACATTTTAATCCTGTCGACCCTCTTTCACAATCTTTGATAAATTACTATATAATAATAATTTCTTTTACACAGAGACTTAAAAGAAATCAAATCATAATAATTCATTTGAATTCATAATAATTTGTCTCACAAGCTATCCTACCTCATGCCGAATTCTAAAACAGAATATTCCCAATTATCATATCACATAATGATAACACACAATAATGTACAGCGTATTATACATAGTAACTCAATAGGTACCTATAATCACATGCATATACGTCTTAAAACAATAACACATGGTACACATTTTTCAGAAATTTATCGAAAAGAATGTTTTATAAAAAGATTTACTTATTTATTTCATGGTAGCATTGTATTCTTTTTTGTGCATGTGTTCTCTTATATGAAAATGTTTAAAATAACAAAACAAAAAATGTTCAATCATATATTTAATGATTATATCTTTATAATATTCTCTATTAATTTAAGAATATACCATTATCCATATTTTTTATATATGTAATTTGTATATAATCCACACATTTTTGCTATTTCCTAATTATTGAACATAGAACTTTAGTCTACATAGTATATACATATTAATTTTTTTTGAAAAACTTCAAATATTTCCAATTTGAGTATATCATATTTGTTAACATTACTTCAAAACTTATTCGATTTTATTATCTTTAGAGTAATATTTTAACGCTTAGTTTAACAAATATTTAATTCATCATTGAAGTATATCATTTTGTACTGGATTTTTAAATATACCTGTATACTAGACTGTTATTTAATATAATAAAATATATATTTGCTACTATTTACTACATATTATGTTATACAGAGTTTAAAAATTGATTTTTTTATAATTTCCACGAAAGCTTTTATTTAAAATACAATATTCCTTGTGCTATTTCTACAAGTCATACTGTAGGTTTTATTTAATACGCAATAGATAGTATCACCTATATTTTCTTTTGGCAGAAGAATTCACATATTTATTTTCCAATGCCTATTGGTGTATAATTTGTCTCCACCTGTTAAATATATTCTTTCGTGACGATCCTGTTAGCTTTATCTGTGATTTTTTAACGTAGCATATTTGATATAGTAAACAAATTGGTGCTACATAGATTATTATATATGTAGGTATGTGTCGTTTGATGCGCAATGTTATAAGATACGTTTCCGAATATTGCGTTTATATCACTCAGTATGTCAATTGGCTTTAAGAAAACAGATATATTGACTCCAGTAACGCATATATTTCGACAATTGACAATTTTATAATTCCCACTTAAGGTAATGCCATTGACATCGGATGTCTTATACTATAATGTGTAATAAATATATATTAAAAACATGTAATTTTTATTTTCGCAACAGTCAACCTAGTAAACTAGATGAAATACAATTGTAGAGTAATTAAACATTTTACTAAATGATAAAATCATATCTATATAAATTATATATTTTTTCAGTATAGTATGTCATAAGCCGTTACTCAATTGATAAAAGCTGGAATGATCTAACATTATCTTTACTATTATAATTATTTTCAATTTAATCAGGAAAATTAACTTATTAATTTTCAAAATAGTTTTTACAATTTCTAAACAATGTTTCCATAAAATGCATGGCTGGTTGTAAGGAACACAATAAAAAGGATAAATGTAATATAATTTACTTCTGTAATATTAAGATTTACGGACTCTCAAAATCGGTGATGCTGAAATGGTAACGTTTATTCCCAGAGAAATGGGCATGTAAAATGTCTCAATATAGAAAATAATTCAACTAATTTAAAACTTCATATCATTTTATAACTAAGCTAATTATCTGCAGAGTAAGAACATCAACTGATTAATCCTTTTCTAGATAGTTAAACATTACATTGCTTTATGACTGAAATTGTATTTTTAAAATATAATTTCAATAATAATTTATCAATAATTTTATACTAAAATTGGAATGTAATTCACGATTAAACCATCTAAACACGAACCCATCTCTATATCGTTGATCAGACACATTAAAATTTTACCAGCCGATATAGTTCAGTAGTTATTTATATAACCTGTAATATTTTTTAATTAAAAATGTTTAATTTACATTTTAGTATTAAAATGAAACTGGCGTTTATGTTAGCTTTTTGGTCGACAATAAACTGACATCGTCGATTTCCTTGTTCATTGTAAACTTTAGCAACCATTCTTATGTTTTAGGTAGCTCTTAATATTTGATTGTTTTATTTATAGTTATTCGTTTATTTCTTCAATTTTTTGTATTACTCTGTACCTACATATATATATTTTTTGCTTCACATGTCCAAAATACCTTCTGAGTAATAAATTCAAAAGTAATAGTGTTCCTGTGACGACTCGAATACCATAAATTTGAGACTTAAGCTCAAATATGGTGATTCTATAATTTCATGATATTTTTGTTTTTTAGAATAGAACAAGTTTCAGAATCTAATCGGGGTTGTTTGTGCTTTTATAATTTTTCCACATGGGAATTGCTGAGGTCAAGAAGGCGTTCAGTATTCTTCCTGACTTTGGGATAAAGAAAAGAAATCTTTTATCTCCATAGACAGTAAAATACCTTGGCGTTATTCATGAATGTGGACAAATACACACCTGCAAATTTTTATATTGACAACTGACTTGTAGAGATGACTGCTACAAAGCAACTTATGAAAAGCTACTTCCTGAACAAAAATTGGATGATAAATAAAAACAGAAAGGGTCTACGAAAACTAATGTACTGCTTATGTACATAGAAGCAAAATTGAAGAAAAAGTCTCTGGTAGAATTGTAATATAGTATTTCCGCAAAAAACCGAGAAATTAAAGACAGTCCTCAAAAGAAGGACGAGGTGTTAAAGGTGTAGAAATAGACACTGGAGAGAATTAAAAAAATAGATCTTGAACTCGAACGCCTTTTGATTGAATAAAAGAAAATGAAATAAAATAAAATGAAACTACTAATCGTGTTTAAGAAAATTCTCTAAAGCATTAAGCTCCAGATAGACATATTGAGGTTCCTCTCCTGGTAGAATATGACTTTGCACTCGTAAATAGTCGGGCGTCAGCTGATGGAGATCGATAAATAGATAGGAGTAAGGGTTGTCGACAACAATCTTC
>JAYRBW010124234.1:0-16691 GCA_036023295.1 Invenusta paracnida | reverse complement strand
TTCTCTTCCTATTTATTATTGTGTCTTACACTCAGCTGGTTAGTTTGTGCTGTTAAAGATTCGCGAAACGTCGCACTGCAAATATACTTATGTATATACCCATAAAGCGTGAACGCATTCCTTCTTTTTTATTATTCTCTGGGTATGGCCGACTCTCAACATAAAGGCATATAATTAGCTACGATAATTCACAGTTTCTGAATAAAAATTGGACCTACTATATGAAAGTATACTATAGGCCTTTTCAATTGAATTATGTTTATACATCCCACACTCCATATTACATTATAATTTGCCAATATAGATTAACTGTATGATATTCTAAAATTTTGTATATATATATGTATAGCAGTCTTAACCACTCTGACCCTCTATAAGGCGGTTGTAGCATAGCTGTAAGTTGTAATAGCTACCCCTGTTTATTGCAAAAGTCCATCTTATCAAATCAGTACGGTAAATTTCAGGCATTGAGAAATTTACTTTTACCTATTCAAATAATTATATCCAACGCGTTTGACATCGAGATTTGGTTCGATAGACTAATCACATATTTGTATTTGTTAGTCTATGGATTCATTGATCGTGTTGACGGGCAGCTTGTTTTTGTCGAATTATCTGGATCGTGCAGATACGGTCTAATATTGTTTTGCAATTGTGCTTAGCAAACTATATACATATTTATCATGCATTCAACAAATGTTTTAGTTTCTCTTTTTTATGTTTCTCTTATTAAAATGTAAAAATATCAAATCTTACTAAAAAATAAACTGTCACGTAGATTATCTTTATTATCTGTCATTCATCGCAGTTATATAATACAAACTCTCGCTTTATTAGAAGTTGAAGTACAATTTCCAAATTTATGAGTTACCATTTCATCTTGTATTATTCCAGAATGCTTAAATACCTGTCCCCCACATTCTCGATGCGTGTTTGGTGAATGTATTTGTGATCCACATTATATGGGAGATGGTTCGAGCCATTGCTTCGACTGCCGAACTTGCAATGATAATCAACTTTGTGTAGAAACCAATACAACTCAGTTTAAATGTATATGCAAACCTGGATTTGAAGGATTAAAATGTCAGATACGGATTTGTAAGAAACCTGAATTTCATTATATATTATATGTACTTCTAAAACTTGACGAATACTACTATATAATTTTAAAACAAAGTATATGTATCATTTTATTATCATACTTACTTATACTTATCATATGAACGAAATCACTGTTAATTTTATAAACACCTAAACATAGTAGGTAATAACAATTTAGAAATGATACATAGGGTGTCAATATATTTATATAAAATGCTTATCCGTCCATGAACGTTTTGAAGGATTTATGTATTTATTATATTTTTTTGTGGATACAAATAAATTAAAAGGCTTTTGAGAGGGCAGTTTTAGAAAAAAGCTAAGTCGACCCTATCAGGCATTATCTCATGTTTCGAAGACTTTTCTATAGATGAAATATTCAACTACAGACGCTTTCTACTATAGGTTGACGAAAAACCCGTAAAACGTAGAGTTTTTTGTAATCTATTTATAGTGCATTTTTTCTGTGCGCTGTATAGGAAGTAAAATATGACTCACAGGGAAACCTTGACAGAGCGCTCACTTCAGTTAAGAGGCCGTCACCATGTAGACTTGGACAGACGGATCGATCCAAGACAGCTTCGGGGAGAAGACAGCCAACATTTATATTGGGAACAACAAAGAACCTTTCAATCTAGGAACATACTAAATATATGCCATATTCATATGGGGCGAAACAAGCAGCCCTTGAAGTGTGTATTGAAACAGTTTTTGATTAGAACATCCTTAATGTTGCGGGACCTAATCGGCGCTCAGAGCACACGGGAGTGACTATGTGTGACTCCAAGTGCCACATTCAACACAGACGAGAGTTTTGAAAACTTTTCTTACCATTGCTAAGAAGTCTTGAGTTCCTTTTTTTTGTCGTGTTACATTCAAGTACAATGAGGAACGAGGTGTTGATAAAAATGCGGCCGTGTTTTCAGTGAATCAAAATATTTTCAAGATCCACTTTGTCTCGTTTATGACTATCAATAAGAAAATTTACACCAGTCAAAATAGTGATAAAAGCAAAACGTCTTGGAGCAACCAATGTATTCTATTCAAAACCTTTGTAAATAATTAATCTGGATAGGCAACTTCAGGAATAAAGATAGGATTGACTAACAGTACCATGTATTAATAATGTTCAGAATATTTATGATACAATAATACTGATGTGGTTTGTTAGTGACAGAGAAAGAATGCTCTGGTCTGTGTATACATTATTACAAGACAAATTATATCATTTATTTTAAAATTCTATTTTTATTAAGTTCACATATGTTTAGGCCACAACATTTTCCCGTCATTTTTCACTTTTGAGATTTTGTGTCGAATTTGAAATATATAAATTTAATAATAACCTATATTAAACATATAAAATAAAAGGGAATACAAATATATTTTTCTCCGTTCTTATTTTTTTATGTATTTGTTTATCAGTTTAATAATATCATATTGTTATTTTTTATTATTCGTTAGTTTTTGAAGAAAGTCACTCCAACTATTTATCAATAAATCATGGTATGTACAACTTTTTTATTGTTTAAAGTAATCTGTATAAATTTTAGATGCTAACATATTGTTCTATGTAAATAACAATATCTTCCTGAACTGTACCCGCACATGTACGTCAAATACAAAATGTATGCAATTATTGTAACTTTTTAAAACTTTATATAATTTTGCATAATTAAATATTCATGAATTATTTTATCTTAAACTTATATACCTAATATATGTTGTAGTTTTAGCATATATAACATATATCTATACATATTAATTAATGAACATATAGGTATTGTATACACTTTTTATTTGAATATTATCTAAGTATTTTTTGGAGTTGACTTAAACGTAATATGTTTTGACTTGTTTAAATTAATTTAGTAACATATACACACACATTTGAAATTATGATTGTCTTATGGAAACGGTATAGATCTAAATTAACACTTGAAGTCCCTTCTTTGTTGAAATGAACGAATGGCAATAGTATAAATAACAATCTATATAACATGAACACTAAAACATGCAAGTTAGCATTTCAAACAACAATTATTGATATTTATTTATAAAGCACACAAACTTATTATCCACTTATATACCATGAATACATAGAGAAGAGTCAATATTAAATGAGAGAGCATTTTTGACCCATTTTAAAAATTGATAGAACTAAAAAAACAGAACTAACACTCTTATAATATCACATAGATGTCTATTATTATATATCCATATTATCCATATTATTATGTCCATATATTATAGATGTCACAGGAATTGTACATATCAGTACGTAATAGATACTAATAAGTATACAAAATATGTACATATTATATGAACTAACAGTGTTTTCCATTACACAATATTTTGATACCAGCTTTCTTTGACTTGTGGAGATAAACAGGAATAAATTATAATGAAAATTAGCTATGTCTTTCCTATTTATGTATTGATTTGATAATGATGCAAGAAGAATGTTAAATCATTTGTTTACCAATCGAATTTTTTAAAACATGTTATCAAAAGTTTTACACACTTTTGAACACATTGTGTCTAAATTATTATAATAAGCATACTATTAATTATAGTTCATCATATTTTCAATTTATTTTTAGGATTGCTTTATCTTTTTGCACACAAAGTTCGGGGCATAAATGTACAAAATTTGTACGCGTTATTTGACAATGATTACCGCAAAAGGGGACTGTGTGCAGTTATGGCAAAATATAACTCATATTGGATAGTAAATCTGGGTGCCATGCACATTGTTTATAAGTTAGCGTTGCACTTTGGACTGTTTACTTCTCGAATGGCACATTTTGCACTGGAGATTGGAAGAAATGAACAAGTCCTCAAAACAATCCATCTTCATCAAAGGCGCAAAGCAAGCCGTGAAACAATGGTGTACACATTTAAAAAGATAAACGGAATGTATTTAAGGATGCAGTCATTACAACATTTGAAAATAATTTTGTGTGAAGTGGACGTGTATGGTTATAGATATGGTAAGATATATGGTAAGATATATAACAAGTCAAGTGTATTAAATTTAATCCATATGCACAAACGTGTTTTCTGAAATTTGAAGCAAGATGGTTGAATTTTAGAAACAATTTTGTTGATAAAAGAATGCATGTCTAATTTAGATTTGTTTCATTAAATGTCTTATTTGTTGTAGATTATTGATATTGGTAGCTAAAACAATAATTTAAAATAGTTTAAACACGGAACCTTTTTTCCGTCATTGTATATTCTTAGGACATATTTAACTTGTATATACGTTTAGAAGGCTCGGTTGATTTTTACGTATTACGTATAGTATAGTATAACGTATAATATAGTATTATGTATAGTATAGTATTACGTATAATATAGTATTACGTATAGTATAGTATTACGTTTAGTATAGTATTACGTATAGTATAGTATTACGTATAGTATATTATTACGTATAGTATAGTATTACGTATAGTATAGTATTACGTATAGTATAGTATTACGTATAGTATAGTATTACGTATATTATAGTATTACGTATAATATATTATTACGTATAGTATAGTATTACGTATAGTATAGTATTACATATAGTATATTATTACATATAGTATAGTATTACGTATAGTATAGCATTACGTATAGTATATTATTACGTCTAGTATAGTATTACGTATAGTATAGTATTACGTATAGTATATTATTACGTATAGTATAGTATTACGTATAGCAAACAACTACATACATATATATTGTTATATCACTTTAATTCTTAAATCTTACCTCATAGTATCATAGTTATCCAACGTTAATTTGGATTATATGGGAGCCTTAGCAATATTTGTAAACACACATTTTTTGTAATATAACTATAAATTCAAATGTAAATATGTGTAGATATATTCATTTTAAGTAATGTAGAGGTTATACATACGAGTAATATACGATCAGTAAACTGCACAAGTTTATTTTAGCTATGCAAGCGCAAGCTATTGTTATCAACTTATTTCGTCAACATATTTTACATTTTATTTTACCTCTATTACTTTAATTTAGTATACATTATGCTTGACATCACATTTTGGCATTATTGAATATAAAAATGTCATGGTATGCTATAAGTGTCAAACTAAATAAATAATTGTTTTTAATATAAAATATATTATATTTTTTTGTTTGTTTGTTTGTTTTATATAAAATTGCAATATAAAATAAATAGTAAAATATCATATACGCCAAATAAATACGTATACTGTATATTCATTATTTATAATTTATAGTTTTTTGTTATTCGCCTTCTAAAATGTATGTATAGTTGCCGTATAATTTGTATAATAATGTAGTTTTTCAAAATCATAAGTTTGACATTTTGTTTTGAAGTCAATTTTTTAAAAGTTATCAATATAGGAAATTAAGACTAAATTTTTGTCATACGATACAATTATGTAAATATACCTATTATGTATAATACATAATGATAGATAATAATACTATTAATTATAGTCTTGTGGTAAATTAAGGTATTACAAACAACAAAACATTTGATTAAAATATTAATATCGAGGTGAAAAAAATACAAGCTATGAATACATAAACGAAGATGATATACTTCTATATACATTTTATTAAATGCTATGATGGTTAAGGTAATTGCAGACTTGATGAAATACTTGTTACATAAACCATTTCAATAGCGGTTACATAGATGCAATATCTAATAAATTCATATAATATTTTTTTAATTTGTCTTAATTTGTATATGTCGATAAAATAAACTAACACATAATTAACAATCCATTAGCCATTCACACCCCGTCTTTCTCAAGAACCAAATATATCCTAATGGTTGAAAGAGTAATAATAAGAAATCACAGTCATTTGCCCATAAAGTATAACTATGTACTAAAACATCTCTATTACTTAATACAATGCGCCATTTGCATGAATAATGTCACTATTTTGCATTGCATTTGTGTCTACATTTCATGTATTCTGATACGAAGAACATGCTATTATAATTTCAACGATTAAAATATCAAAATGACAATAATAATTCATAATGATTATTTCTATGTTTATATTTTTAGAGTTTTTATTGACGGAACTAATTGAATGGCCATTATCTGGTCGTTACATCTTTAGTAGTGAAGCTCAAAAGAAATTATTGGATGGTGGAATGGAGAAAGACAATAAATACTTCCTAAATTGTTTTGAAGTCTTATCGACACCAGCGTGTCACTTCCCATACATGCAGATTACATTGCCAAAGTATTACTGGCTTTTGGATTTCTTCATCATTGTCTATAGGAAAACGTTTCTTCTTTATTTCGTTGGCCGTAATGTTGAACAGCTTCGACTTGTCTCAGCCCATTACGCTGATGCTAGCAACCAAATGTTCACTAATGAACCAACCTATGGAAAAGTCATTCGTTTACAAAATGAAATGAAGCATAAGCTAGTGATGTGCTACTTAGAGCTTTTTGGAAGGGGTCCATGTAAGTTTTATAAAATATATTAGGTATGTTAAATTATTATATTAAATATATTTTATGAAGATGTGAATATCTTCACTTATTCACAAATTAATATTTCAATGATTGTCTCTAACTACTTTCAACTTACTAAATATCCGATACGGGCCCCATATATATTTAGAAACTAGTGAAATAACGAAATAAATCGCTGCTAAAATTACGATGGTAATTGAATACACCCATAAACATTAACAGAAGTTTATTATATTTTATCTCGAATTGTTATTTAGTACTACCGTACCACAAAACTACAAACCGTACATAATTGTTTACAAAACGTTGCATAAGCTAAAATTCGAGATAACATATTATGTTTGACAGAACAATAATTAGTAAACATTCTTAACCTTACATCTTCACAAAATATATGTTCCATATTTTAATGTAAAAATGGAATATAAATGTAGGAATATAATTACAAATGTATACCTTATGTAATAGCACTTGAATAATATTTTCTAAATATCTTCTAAATATTTTCTTTATGACGTTATTCTTTTATTAACTTGTTAAAAACAACAAAGTTAAACATTTTAACTATATTTTATTCATAAATCAAAAATACATATATTTAGTTAATCACTATTGAACATATTATACTACTCACAAATGAAAAGTAATATAAAATTACTCGGCTTATAAATATATTCATTTTTGATAATAAAAAATTCTACTTGAACGCGTACATGTGAGTTATGTCGATGAATGTGTTGCTGGAATTTGAATCAATGCAGACTGCAATCCGAACTCAGAGCCTTAGACTATTCCGATTAGGATATGATGTATTAATTATATCGTTACACACTTAATATAACTATTGTTTTTAGAAAAAAATTGTTTTCTTTGTATTTAACTCAAATTAAATTTAATTAATAACGATGCGCGTGAAATTTGAAATGCAGACAAATGTAAAGCAGCGGCGTAATAATATAAAATGAATTTATGAAAGAATAACACTAAAACAGTGTTTGGTATGTAAAATTGAAGCGCCTAGCAACGATTGCTAAATTATATTTGTTATCTTCGTATGAGATAATAACCCACTGGTGATGGTTTTGATTTAATCTTAATTACTCTATGCTTAATACGTTCTTTTTGACATTACTTATGATGTAATAATAACATAAGCGTAAATGCATAAGTTTTTTAACATACTTTATAATACATTTGTAATTCACGTACACAATTTTAGTTATCATAAGTTAGAATACTAAAAAGGTAAATAATATTAACAATTGATGTGTTTGTTTAGATGACACTTTCGAATATTCCACAGCCTTAGACATCATATTTTTGGGACAACTATTATATGACCTTGAGCCTTACTATGCCGCTGATGGTCTGCAAAATTCTTGCACAGCTATTGAAGCGGCTGAAAATGCTTGGATTGAATTTATTCTATTGAAAGAAGTATATTTGCACTCGATTCAGTTGGAAATTAATACGAATTCAATCACATTTAATACAACTGTTGAGGCCTTTTCGAATAAAAAGCTAACATTCTACAGCGGTTATGTCTACCATTCACTAAATACAGTACAACTACTTTACCATGTGAGGAGCTTGGCGGAATATGTTAAAATACTATTCAATAATAATAATATAACGCTGATATGCGAAACATACTTTGACTTTTCCGAAACTGGTATGTTTATACTTATATTTGTGTTAATTAATGTACTAACATTGATAGTTTATATAAATGGTTTGTAATATGTATAACACTGATACATTAATTATAGTGTGATGATACCATTGTATATGAATGACACGATGTTTTATGTAATTTCAGTTGTTTGCCTTTTCTTTTTAATATTCAATATATATGTTGATTTATTTAGATTATAATTTTTCTAAAAGTAATTATACGTTGTATGCTTTTTTACAAAATAGAGTTGATATCCAACAAAGAATCAGGTGGTCACATTGCGTGCCGTAAAGGTAATTGTCATCATATGATGCTTCCTGGAACATATATCATATCTAAAATTGTTCTCTACCTCAATGAAGATTTAATTCACGAACCATTTTTGGTTCACTGTGGCGTTGATAGCAATGACAAATCGTTTCTTTTTGCAAGCAGTCAAATAGAACAACATTTTGAACGGTTCTACATTCTCAAAACGCACACTGCACACTGCGAATACATTGAAATAGAATATGTGATTCATAATTTATCGGCTGTTGAAGACATAGAAATCCATGCTTGGAGTGTTGGTGAGATATTTGAATCTTATTAGTGAAAGGTGTATATGCAGTTCATCAATTATAGTTCATATAGTACATACAGTGTGTCTCAAAAGTTGAGTTATTTAAAAAGTTCCTATTTTATAAAAGGAACAAAAGCAACAAATACATCCTTAATAAATATTTAATTATTAGTCAGAGATGTTTACAATCATGAACATGCATAACAGAAAAGAGATTACTTTTTATTATTAAAATCAATATAATTATTATTTTATACAAATAGTTATAATTATTTTTAAAATTGTTACACTTTTGAGATGCACTGTAATAATTTTAACAGAAATTATTATCAACGTAAAGTTTATACAAATATATAGAAGTAAATTATTGTATATTTTAAAATATATGTTCGAAGCAAAAGTCTACAAATATCTACATTAAAATTTCATTACAAAAAAAAAAGATTTATTGTCTGATTTCCAAAATTGTGAGAAAAACATGAGAAACAATGATAACAAATACACATGCATCCATGGAGACTGGAAGCGTATGAAGCCGATCATGCATAATTCATAATTCAGCTTGTACACAATCAAACTTAATCCATTAACGTATGTACTCTAAATACAAAAGGCTTCGCCAGAAATGATTTGAAATGTGGGAAATGAAGAAAAAAAACAAAATTTGTAAGTTTAAGTTATTGTAATTCAATGTTAAAATTTTAACTAAATAAGTATAACAATTAATAACATTATTTGGTATTGTGAATCATTACTTTAACTTGAAATTGTAGTTTATACAAATGAATGTAAATGAAATCCAAAACATATATTATTGTACTTTATAATGTAGTTAAACATTTGGGCATTTTAATTTAATTTAAGTAGTAACAAAATTATACGTTTCATATCTGCAGAAATTTTTCTAAAATCATTTATTTTTATTTTTCAGAACCTGAAATCTTAGAGCATTTTAATATAAATATTATAAAATTTGATCGTTACATTACGTCATTTGAAATATCACAAGCAACATTTTTCTCCAAAAATTCGGAAAGCTTTACCATCTCTCAAATACAGATTCAAATTCCACTAGCGCAGAGTTACAAAGATTTCTCCATACGCCTTGGATTAATGGGAGGCTCTTTTAAGACAGTCTTTGAGAGTTCAGTTGTTGATGATGAGAGTCTTGTGTTGAATGGAGTATACTTTATATCGGTTCCAAATGTTCCTGCAAACACAATACATGTTCAATTTTCGAATATCCATATTATGCATCTGTCCTACTCAATAGATATCATCACGGCAATTGGTATGTTATGACATTCAGTTATGTTTTAATACTTATATAATTTGGATATGCGATGTGGTTATAGCTTTTCAGTTTGATTTTAAAAAGCTTGCGTGATTGCAAGTAATTTGTATTAATATTACATAATAATAATAACTTTTGCTGACAGCTCTACTGCAGATAGGTACATTGCCTTATTATACATATATCTTTCATAATCTTACATTATTTTAAGATGTACTATACTAAACACAATACTGACTCCTGTCATAATAATTCAGTAGGTCTAACATGTGCACAATTCACAGAGCTGAGAAAATTCTATTATAACATTGACATCGTAATTGTTGTCGTGTGGAGAATTAATGCCATTCACTCATTCAGTGGAAAATTTTGGACTGTTAGTTGATTGAGATTCAAAACATAAAAAAATAGAAAGACACATTGTGCACCTTCTGAATTACTTTTATTTCGAAAATAATCAATATAGCGTGATTACTCAGTCGAGTGCTTATTCTTATTAATACTTTGTTTAAATTAATAGTTTATAATACAAAAAAACTACAGTAGCATGTTTTATTTGATTTTACAAAAGATCTCATTTACATTGATTAAAATATACTAATTGTCAATAGTGTTATTCATGTTTCAGATGCACACGATAAAGTCGATGAATGTAAGTATATAAAAGTTTCGTAAACCTGCGTTTACGTTTTAATAAATACAAACATGTTAATGATATTACCGTATATTTTAATTTTTACTATGACCACGGCATAACATACCAGTATGAGTAACATGAATGTTCAAAGAAATATATTCATGTATATTTATAGATTATAATAAATAAAATCCACATAGTATACCGACGTTTTGCATGTATAGGCCCGCTCGCGCTGTCTCAGGCCTCTATTTAAATGCGGGAGCGAGAAAACTTGAAACTACGACTTCTAGAGGCCATGGGCATCAAGCAACGGACACCTGCCTTTAACACGAGAGCCGAATTTACTTTTATTAATAAATAATATCAGACGAATTCCTTTGTCGCTCTTGTACTTTACATTTGCGGCTTATATCTATTTTTAGACACAATAGGATATTGTCAGTTGTTATCTATATAACTTATTTATGATGTAATTTTTCTTCTCTTAATCTATAATTCACTTTAACTATACTCCGTTATATATTCTGTTTCATTATTAAATTGTATATTTATATATAACATTTATATATTCAGCTAGGTAAATATCGGTTCTTTGTAAATCAAGCTGTGTAACCCACGGTGACATATTTGATTAATAAATGTAATGTAGCACTTCGTACTTTATTTTTGCTCAGTACATTATACGGTATAGCATACAATACCAAATCGGATTATGGATGTCAGAATATATTGACGCTACTGTTAATAAATCACTATATTACATAATTTATAACCTGAATTTGTAGATACAATATTTGCATTAAATTCTAAAAAAATCATTTGATAAATGTTGCACATTATACATATAAACAACGAGTAATACTTAAACAGTTAACACAACATAATAATGATTTATATGTAAATATATTTTATAATATGGCTGCCAAAATAATCTATTGTCAAATAAAATCTATAAAATACTACTTTTATTAACCTATTATTACTGTCATAAAATACTACTAACTATTCATATTTTAGGATGACACGTTACAAATTAAAGTATAAGAAGTTACTATATGTGTTATAAATTATTTAAATTCGGAATAACAAATATATATTTCATAATATTATACGAATGCGTAACATTATATAATGCTTAACTTATTCAGAAAATCATTTATTGTTTTGTACAGTTTTTGTGCAAAACGTTAAAAACACAAAATTGCATTAAAGAAGCATGAAAGTAATATTTATTGAATGTATTCTAAATGTATTCATTTAATTTTTTAGATTTCAATTTGGCTGAAAATGCACTTTTTGTCGAATATAATGAAGTTTCAATTTGCCGTTATTGTTTAAATGACGGAGTAATTTCCGAGAATGTCGACCAATGTACGCATCTTACAAAAACCATCACCGTTGATCTTTTGTCAGATGTCCTCATTTCGACGGTTGTAATATACGCAAGACGTAAAGTCTATACCTATCACAAGCATTTATTTTCATTTAAATTGCTTATTGTGCCGACTAAATTGAATCTGTCTTACACATATATCTACAACAAATCACCTACTGCCATGACAAATTTTCGACTAAATGTCGCTCATATAATTGGACGTTACTTAAAATTGCAACCACTACAAGTTTACGAATTTTATATTTGTGAACTGGAAATTCATGGCATTAAAAGTAAGTTTATGCAATAATAAATGAAAATTACTTGCATAATGGGTATAACAAGTTAAAACTGACGTGTTTATTACATACAATAATTTATAAGTGTATTCAATCACGATTTAAGGCTAGTAATTTCTATCTAAAGATCCTGGTTATCGTAATGTTTCTGTGAAATATATTATTTAGATGTATCATAGTAATAACATTTAAAATCACCTTGAATTATTTCGTTTCTGTTATAATATTTTAGACGTACCAACTGAAACGATACACAAATCGATCACCTGTAAATATGTTATTTACTATTTATTGTTTTTATTACTAATATTGTTATGTATTATTAGTATTACAATGGTTGCCATTTAACAGTAATAAGCCTTGTGTATTTCAAATTGCATTAAAACCCAGTACATACATATATGTACACATTATTATAAAACACTCTCATACTTCAAATAGCGAGTTTTGCATTCAAACATCATAATATGCTTTGCATAAATGCGCATGTGCCTATGGCTGTATATGCAACGCTCGTATACATTTAACGGTTTCCATAAAACATTATGCTCCTTAGATAATGATTCATTTACAAATACAAATATTATCCAATTGAATTAGAATTAATTATTAGTCTGTAATAGTTATCACAAACTGTTTTTTGACAATTACACAGATCAAAAATATAAATTTAAATACAATATCTATGAATAATTAAATTTCTATGGTCAGAAAAGCAAATTGTATGTATATACATATTACATAGAAAATGCATTTGTATTATTTAATGAGCAATAATTATTTGCTTTAAAACATCAAGTTAAATATATAATGAATTATTAAGGATACTATGACAGCAATTATTAACGTTGAATTTCTAATATAATTAATTGCTTCACACTTCAATTAATAATGATTCACAATTAAATTAATTATTACATACATTTTTACAATAATTTTTGTAACACTATTCTGAATTTTCAGATATCTGGATGATATTTATATTTACAATAATAGCGTTTGCAAGTGTAATTTTATATTCTGAAAAATTATCGGATTCATTGGATAAACTTTTTTATTTGTAAGTTACCATTTTTTGCTGTATTTTATATATTTTAATATAAATATAATATTTTTTATCGTGTAGATGACCACATATATAATATGTATATTTTTTGCGAATATGTGGCTTCGAATATATGAATCGATGTTACCTTAAAAATTCATACATGACTAATGTATTTCTAATCTTTGACATACATACAATAATATGTTTGTAATTACTATGTTTTTCTTTAAAATGCAAAAAAGCAAAAAATATGACAACAGGTTATATGCAAAGCAAGATATACTTATTGAACAATTTATTAAATGATGGCATTTTGTCAAATAAATATGAATATTGTGTATCCCATTATATGTGTATTATATATGGGACTGTATTATATATATTTTAGTCTTAAACAGCCAGCTAAATTGTGAGTATACTATTCTTCAGTATATTTGTTTTGTTTAAAAAAAGTTCGCCATATCATCACATTTTGCAGACCAATGTATTAACCTGGCGCTACACTCTTCTTTAGTGTAGTAAAGCCGATTTGATAGCCAAACTATACTCGTGTACGTTCTGACTGGCTTGCAAATATATATATATAAATATTGAAAATATATCATAGCATAAATGACCATTTAGTAATTATAAATATCTTCTAACCGAAGAGGAATATTTTATAATGTAATCAAGCTGATATGAGCCTAATATGAGCGCAATTCCAACTTTATGCTCTCTGCGATAATATGAGTATTTAAACAAATGTTACAATTGTTACTCACAGTTTTATAAATTATGGTTTAATAGTAGAAATTAAAAGAAAAAACTCATATAATATGCTTTGCAAGCCATCATAAACATGCGTATGTGTATGCGATTAAGTCACTTTTACCACATTGTAGTTTTATATATTCTATATAGATATATATATATATATATATACATGTTTATTAATTTATTATGCCCAAGGGTGTATTGTAATACATGAAATATTTCGGTATTATTTATGATTTTTTCGTTTTTATGGTTAAACTATACTTAAATTATAACATGTTTACAATTGTTAAACTTAGGATAACTACCCAAAGTTTATTTTTAAAGCCTCCAATTTCAGAGCTTTCAATATTTCCAAACTAATTGAGAAATGCATATTATTATGTACATGAATACAATTAGCGTAATATATGGAAGTAGTAGAAAAGGGACTTATAATACATTTTATGTATAATTGTTATACTATGCATATTTTAGAATTGATAAAACAATTTTCAAGGATGAGCAGAAATTGTGAGTTTAATTTTATTCTATTTATATCCGCTTAGTCAAAACTTAGCTGATAACTTTATTTCTATGAGATAAAATAAAATTTTAAAACTTGATTAAAAAAAATGACCTAGAAATGTGGTTTCGAAAAATATAGCAATGAATAAATTCAACAATAAATTATTCACACGACTTATTCATAATTATCATTAAAAAGAGTCGTGTGAATAATACATTTATTATAATAAATATAAGCCTGAGACTGTCTTGTATATATAGGTATTAAAGCTTGATATAGAGTATTATTATTATTGGTCATAGAGTATTGATAAACATAGTTTCAACTCGTCTTGATTAGTGTATGTAGTTTTGTACAACTATTTTCTGCAATAAAGCAGTACTGTACAATAATACCTTAAACAAATTACTGGAATTGTATATGTTGTATAAGAATTTTAGATTTTAAAGGTAACTATGTAATTCAATTTTATAAATATTTTTCCTGTAAAAATATGTTTTGTAATATTATTAGTCTCTCTATAAAAATGAAGTTTTTCAAAGGTTTTAGAAATGATAATTACTATTTATTGCTTATCTTTGTATACATAATTTATTGAAATAAAACGATTTCTATCGACAAACATATACACCGCGATGTGTATGAAAACAGTAAGCGTTGATACTATGTCTATCAACACTTTGTGATTCAAGATTTGAGGAGCTTCTCTAACAATTGCGAAACACGTCTAAAAGTTAGCAGCTCCAAGTCTTAATGAGTTCCTAACTTAGTTAGGACGGTTTTCGTATCCCACCCTTATATTTTGACATATTAAAGATACAAGCATATATATTCAGAAAATATATTCATAATAGCATTTTAGTGAATAATTATATACACATATATATTCAACGTAAAGTACTTTCAATAATATTTCATTTAAAACGATTTTCTTTGCTTAGAATAGGCATACAAAAGTCTTTAAAATTGTTATACATTTTAAAATCAATAACTATTTATTTACTATAGTTTCCATTCATAATTCATAAACAATTATTTAACTTACTGTGTTTATTAACAGTGTCAGAGTTGTCAGTTTTTATTTGTTTTTTGATAACAGTAATATTACATTAAAAAAATATGATGTACGTTTTGCTCTCTGTGAATTAATTCTACATTTTAAATAATTTGTTAATTAAATCGTACAAATTGTCTATGTACTGTGAATAGATCCCTATATTTTTGTACAGTAAACACATACACATTTGTATTAATAGACTGCGCTTACAAAAAAAAATATTATTCCCTGACTTTATTTGATCAAGCAAATATTGTGTGAACCATTCTCTAAATACGCTTCTAATCTTAAAAATATACGCAATTTGTAGAAATATGAAATGTAAGTACTAAAAATATACTCTCTCTCCATTCTATTACGCTGTAAATATTTATTTTTTTAGTGTGGAGTTTTTGTTTCTAGAAAATGAACTGTAAGTATAATACCTTTTCTTTTGATATTAATGTAATAGTTTTACTGTTTTTAAGCTAGTTTACTTACCGCTTTCTACATTTGCTTAAATTAATTTCAATTTCAATAGTTTAATAATTAAATTGACTTTGTTATTAGTTACACGGATGTACAGCATAGTGGTTGAGATGTGTGTCTTTTTGAGATATGTACATTTCTACTCGTATGTGTGTGTCTATTTAACATTTTATAAAATGCAGAATTACGATTTTAAGAAAAAAAAATTATCTATTGTAGACAAATAATGTTAACGTATATATCTTAAATGATATTGGATACATATACAAATAATGAACAGTATTACTATATGCTACTTGCAGTGTCTTATGAAAGAGTATGCTTACGCGCACCCATATGTACAGGGTGTCCCATAAGTAACGCCCCATAGGAAAATGCTCAATTATGCATGTAATTTACTTATTAATGTAAATCAC
>JAYRBW010124223.1:0-16692 GCA_036023295.1 Invenusta paracnida | reverse complement strand
TCCGAGTAGTTTGAGACTGTTGCCTGCTTCTATTTTCTTCCCCGCGACATGGATGTGAGTGTTGGAATCTTTGAACCATTGGCTCAGGACTAGCACCTGTGTTTTGGCAGGGGCAATCTCCATTTTCCAGTTGTTGGCCCATTTAGTCATGATGTCCGCGGCTTGTTGGGCTTGGAGTCTAGCTTCTTCAATAGTGTTGCCTTTGGATAGGGTCGCGGTATCGTCCGCATACATGTAAACTTCCGCTCCTGTTTCCTTAATGTCCTTGATAAGGTCTGCTGCCCAGATGATGTACAGAAAAGGGGACAGGACGCTGCCTTGTGGCAGGCCCGCTCTGAAAGTGTGGCGTTTCGACTTGACTCCGTTGAATTCAACTGTTGCGTAGCGGTCTGACAGATACTGATAGGTCCAATTAGTCAAGCAAAGAGGGATTCCGGCTTGTAACATCTTGACCCGTAGCATTTTCCGGTCTACTTTATCGTACGCCCTGGCGAAATCAAAAGCTGTGAGAACATACTTCTGTGCGGCAGGCGCATTAGGTCTTCTTTTATCTTTTTTGGGGCGATTCCAGCCGTCTTGGACATTTTGAATCAGCCTACCCAGGCCATCTTCGACACTTCTGCCTTTGCGGAACCCAGTTTGTTCGGGGGGAATGATCTTGTTCTTATCGACTGATCTCATGAGTCTATCTTTTATCATGCGTTCCGCAATCTTTGCTGTGTGTGACAGAAGAGCAATGGGGCGGTAAGAGGTGACATTAGAAAGGTCTTTTCCTGCTTTTGGGATAGGGACAATGTTACCTTCTTTCCACGTTTTAGGGGTGGTAGTTGTAGACCAAGAGGTGTTGATGATCTTGAGGAGGACATTTCTACCTTTGTCCCCTAAGTGTTTGATGTGGTCGTTGCAGATGTCGTCAATGCCTGGCGCCTTCTTGGGTCTGCATTTCCGGATTGAGCGATTGAGGTCGTTTATGCTGAACAGGTCACAGGTAGATGGTTTTTTGTTACAATCCTTGCACAACAGGCTCTTGGATTCTTTCCACTTGGCTTTGATGTATTTGTCCCTTTTGGGGTTCCGGTTCATTTTGCTCACGAAGGCATAGTTTTTGGCGAAGGCTTCCGCTTTCCCTTTGTCGCTGGTGATGATTTTACCTGTCGCGCTGACTAAGGCTCTGCCATCGTTCTTGGGTTGAACCTTCCCCTCCATCTTGTCTAGCACCTTGCCGACCTTCCCTATGTTGCTTCTGTTGTTTAGCTCTTCGGTCGCGAATTTCCTGAAGCTTTTAGTAGCTGCTTCTTTTTGAGTTCTTCTGACTGTTTCTTTAGCATCGATCCAGATCTTTTTCTTTTCGGCTGAGCCATCCATAGACTTTCTGGCAATCCGACGTTGTTGAATGGCTGCCTTCAGGTCCTCATCTATGGCCCACGGGATGGGGTTGGCCCTGCTGCCTTTAGGGATGAGGTCTTTTGCAATGCTAAGGATGGTCGAGTTGAAGGTTTCTATGTCTTTGTCAATGTTCCTACCACTATTCCAATCATTGAAGGCTTCTTCCGTTTTCGCAGTGAAAGTTTCCCAGTCCGCTTTATCGAAAGACCAGCGGGCTTTCCTTATGTTGGTTCCCTTACGGATATCGCTGTTAATGTGGATGACTTGGGGGAGATGGTCGCTCCCGAGGTCTTCTCCGATTTTCCAGTGGCATTTGTTAGACATGTTAATGTGGCAGCAAGCTATGTCAGGGGAGGTTTGGGAACCATTGCGGTAGCTGGCAAAGGTCGGATCACCGTTGTTGAGAGTAGTCCAGTTGTTGGAGTCGCACCACTCGTGAATTCTGTCACCAACTTCATCAGAGGAGTCGCAGTTGTTATCCCAGATAGGATGGTGACCGTTGATGTCACCGACTATAATGGAGTGATCATCTATTGGCCAGAGGTTAGGAGAGAAGCGGTCCACTCTTTCGTCATCTTCCGCTTGCCTGATGGGTGGTCTGTAGATGCAATGAAGGTCGATGTGCGTTTTCCCGGAGGTGCAGTGGATTCTAATACCACACCACTCTGTGCAATCGTCGTCTCCTTGGAAGGGGCGTGCTTGGATGATAGAGAATTGGATTCCTTCTTTGATGTAAATGGCTACGTCGCCTCCTCTCCTCTGGATGTCGTTGTTGAGTCTACCACGGGTCCTGCGTTGGATCACCGGATCCTGAAATCCTTTGAGTTTGTAGATCGAGCTCTGATGGAATTGAGCTTCCTGGATTGCAAGGATGTCAATCTTACTGTCCTCTAGCCATGAACTCACTTCGTTGGTCTTTCTGCCGAGTCCTTCGCAGTTCCAGCTCGCAATAATAAGTCGGTTACGTCGTTGCACGTTATGCCTGTATCTGTGGTTAGCACGTGCACGATTGCTGTGTGTTTCGGGTCCGGGGTTTTTGTGGACGTCTCCAGCCAGGGTTATACGGAGGTCATGATATGCTGGATTAGCATGACCTCCTAACAAAAAGGTTGTAGGTAAGATTGTAGGTAAGAGTATCTGAGGCGACTCTTTCCCTTTCTCTGGATCTCCGGTCCGGTGGCTGCTTGGACACGCCGCTGCGATGCAGGGGTTTGGCACCTTCCACTGGGTTGGTTCCCCAGAGTTGGGGGATGAGACGCAGCACTGTCCAAGACCCTTTCCCTCCTCCACAGCTGCTTGAACACGCCACCTTGAAGGGGGTTTGGCACCTTCCGTAGTGGGGGGGAGAGTCTTGTATGTTGGTATATTCTGCATTGGTTCGGGTGGGGGCGGTTGCATTCCTTTGGTTCCAGATTCGGGTTCCCAGAATAAATTCTCCGAATCCTGGGGGATTTTGAGGACCCCCATATCGTCCACCTCGGAAAGGCGAATGCTTGAGACGACTTGGTAACGGGGTCGCCAGCGGTTAGGCTGTCTTCTTGACCCCGTCTGACTTTGTCTCTTCTATGTCTAGCTCTGATGATGAATGACACCAAGAGCTGTACATATATAACGATGCCGAATACATAGATAGCAATGAGGACTAACTTATTTACTCTAAATATAATATACGTATACCTAATATATATATGAAAAAATTTATGAGTAGAAATATAGCATTGATAGATATACCCGTCTTACGGTAAGGATCGGGGAGACACAATATTATATATATATATATATATGTATATATGAACTACTAAATTAGTAGTTAATTAGTAACTAATTTAATACACAATTCTAAATAATTGACATATTACACGTAGATACATAGTTTATCTATATCACGATTATACAGTTGATATTATGTGAAGGTATTTATATCATATATTCCCCAACGCCATACCTATATAAATTAAATCAGATTAGACTCATTCGAAATTACATATAGCAGTTATATGCACATGCAGATACAGCCCGCATTATTTAAGTGTATATTAATTAATAATATAAAAATGTAGGTGAAAGCCCACTAACGTAAAAGAATAGAAGATGTTAAATGTATGAATAGAAAAATATATTTCGTACGTAACTTATATTACAAAAATGGTTTCTGATAGCCTTTAGTACAACAATATATAATTATTATATAATGAAAATGATGTATGGTATAGCTATATATGTATATGTATATGTAATAAATAAGATACTGATTTTATTATTCTATTGTATTTGTAAAGGAGGTTTTTTAAATTTGAATTATTATTCTTTCATGCTACGTATGCAGTACGTTTTAATTATATATTATAATTATCTAATTACGTAATAATTATAGTATACAATTTCTAAATGTTAATATGTGATTCAATGTCAACTCAAAATTTCTGATACAATATGAGATGACAAAATTATAGTAATGCATGTAGGTAATCCGTTACACGTTATTAAAAATTGTGTAATGAATAAAATCACATTATAAATATAATATTACACCATTGTATATTATAATATTTGTATATTTAATAATATACAATTACATTGAATAATAAATAACTGATATCAAAAATTATTTAATTAAATGCGAGGTAATATTTATTTTGATTAACTAAATCATTTGATATATATTAGTGGTGGTAAGTTATACGAAATATAGTACTGTTACTTAAACGGATCTCTCCTTCTATTATTTCCTAAAGTAAGTCAATTAACAAAAAACTATGTAGGCAATAAATTATATGTATTATACAGATCCATAATAGCAGACAATTACAACATAACGAGACTTCGTCAACAAAGGGTTAATGTTCTATAAATCATAAACTGTGTGTCTGCGAATCATGAACACTGGCTTTGCTATACATCGGCAGGACATGACAGTACAGTACCGGACGCGTACTATACTAGACAGGTCGCGTACTAGACAAATTCTGATAGTTAAAACTTTCCTTCTATAGGTCCATCGATGCCAGCAATCCAGGCATTATACAAACAAGGCCAGTCATTTCCATTAAAGTTAACATGTTGCTTCAAGCCAAAAGGTATACATGCATATAGTTACGTAATACAAAATATCTATACTCAAAGTTTTACAAGGTATACATAGAAATTATATAAATTGAACTTTTCACCTACTCTTAAAAGGTTTATGTGAGTAATCTGTGTATACCTCAAAATGACAGTATCAATGATTATATTATGATGTAAGATTCGATTGTCGGCAAATTGTTTACAATCACTTGACAAAAACAGAATATAGAGTGTGCATATATATATATATGCAGGTGTGCACAAAAACTCATTTCAAATTGAGTGTTATTAAAAATTGGTATATGGGGTATACATAGGGGTTTACAAATTGGCAGGCGCCAGATAGCACAAAGGCAAGGTTAATCCTTTACCATAGTTCATTTTCAGTTACTGAAAGGTGGGAATGGTTGGTTGGTTAGGAGGCAGTACCCCGTCAGAGAAGCCGAAGCCGCCGCAGATACGAGGCGACCGCCACGGGGTCCTCCGTCAGCACAGACAGAGGGGGTATCCCGAATGCACTCAGACGCGGACCTAGGTAAGCAGGGAAGTCTTGGAGCCAATGCCCCAGGGTCTCCTCGTCCTCCCCACAGTGAGAGCAAACTGGAGGCACGCCCGCGTCCATGCGGGCATGGCACGCAGCCAGCACGCGACAGTGTTCGCTTCTAAGCGCTGCGCAATCAGCGTCTTCGCGCGGCGAGATAGTCCCGCCGCGAGTACGCTCATGGACTGGATCTGGATCCCTGACTTGCTTCCAAATGAGGGTCTTAGCCGCCCTAAGGACACCGGGACGGGGCCCAAGGTCCCATTATCGTTCCGCAGGTGAATGGCGGCCTCCCTGGTCTCTCTATCTGCGGCTTCATTGCCATGAAGACCGCAGTGACTAAAGATCCACTGAAAGACTACTGTGTTCTTCACCCGCATCAAGGAAGAACTGACTGCCCCCATATCTTCGTTACAGACAGACGTCCCACTGCTTAGCGCAGCCATGGCCGACTTACCGTCAGAGCAGATCAAGTAGCGATTGCCCTAGCCCTCAGTTTCAAGCCAGTTAACAGCCAGTCCTAGAGCTGTCACCTCCGTCTCGGCTGGGACGGCTTGACGGCTGGAACGAATCAAAACACGCCAAAATAACTATAGCGACCTTATACGACTTCTCGAGAGCGTACGACAAGGTATGGAAGGAGGGACTAATTGTCAAACTTTACAGAGCAGGGGTACCCAAATGTATGGTGAGCTGGCTAAAACAATTTATCTCTGATAGGAGAGCCAGGGTAAAAATCAACAATGGACACAGCGCTTATAAGAGCTTCCTGGAAGGTCTTCCCCAAGAAAGTGTACTGGCGCCGACTCTATTCTTCATATGGATTAATGACATTAACAAAGGGAGGCATGGAAAAGACATACAGATACCTCTTTGCAGACGATGTGGTAATTACCTCACAACACCATAATGTAGACGAAGTAATTACTAAAAGTCAAAAAGAGACAGACAAACTAAGCAATTGGACTACTATATGGAAACAAAAGCTAGAAGCCAAAAAATCTTAAACCATCCTGTTTACTACATGGTCGCGAGAAGTTAATAAAGAAGTCCCATAAACGGTACCACCATCAAGACAAGTAAAGCAGTCACGTTCCTGGGAGTGAAACTCGACAGGCTCCTTAACTTCGGACATCATATCATACAAATCAGAGCCAAATGCAACAAACGCCTCAAACGACTAGCAGCACTCAGCAGCGAAGGCTTGGGAGCAGAGGAAGACACACTGCGTAAAGTCCACACTGATGTCCATCGTGTCTTTCAAAAAGGACAGCCTCGGGATCAGCAGCTGCCACCCTTCAAAGAGAGGTTTACACCCCACCCTTCGTTCCCCCAGTGCCACGCGGCAGAGATGACCAGGGGGAACTCGAGGCGGTGCTGATTGTCAAGACCAACATTTCTGCAGATCTCCTTCGCCATCTTGTGGAGGCTGCTGCGGCCGCTTTAGCGGTGGCGAACCTCACTCGCCAAGAGCCTCTTGAGAGGGTTCGAGTCTGGGAGTCTCAAGGTGTTCTTTAGTGCTGTGGCCGTTTCACGACGAACGACGTTTTGGAACGAGGGGAAGCCAGCCTCCAGCCGGAGGGTTTCTACTGGGATCGTTAAGTAGAGCCCGGTTATGAGGCACTTATTTTGTGCCCGGTCGAGCACTTCCTCCTGGCTGCAACCTCCAGGAGGTCAGAAGACCCAACAGCTGAGTCATTAGCATAGAGGCTGACGCCCAACGATTCAGGGATGCGTGTTCTAAGCCCCGAAGTGAATAAGAGGAACAGCAGAAGCGAGAGCACAGAGCCTTGGGGCAGTCCCTCACGGAACAGCCGCCTCTCTCCTATTGAGACGCACCCTGGCTATGTTGTTGAGGAAGTCCCTGATCCACCTGACGAATGGAAAAGGAAGTCCCAAGTTCAACAGACCGCCCAGTAAGTCCGTGCGCCAAACCGTGTCATAAGCCTTCGAGAAGTCGAGCAGCTCCAGAACACTCCGCTTCGCTGTCTTACTCTAGAACCCATCGCTGACTGCTTGGGAGATCCTAACGACCTGATCTTCCGTTGACCGAAGTTTCTGGAAGCCGGCCTGGACCTCTGGCCACATGTCCAGCGACTCAGCAAGGTACGTGAGGCGGTTGGCAACCATCCGCTCCATTACCTTGCGAAGGCAAGAGGTTAGGCTTACGGGTAGGAAGGAATCAATCTTCCCAGCTGGTTTGCCCTCCTTTGGAATGGGTATGATTACCGTATTCCTTCAGGATTATGGGCAAACCCCCTCTCTCCAAGACATGTTGAAGCCAGCCCAGGACAAAGTACCGGGCTTATACTCCTCCAGCCTCTTTGAGAAAGCGGGAAGCTACTCCATCCGGCCCTTCAGCCGCCTTTGCTTTTGTTTGGTCCAGAGCGCAGAACAGTTCCGCAAGAGTGAAAGTGAAGAAACCCCAACAGGTCCTTGGAGAAGAAACTCCCGGTTTAGAAGCCTCTTAACCTCACGGTTCTTCTTCCTTTCCACCTTAGAGAAACGAAGGTGGCTAACACTCGCGTACACTTGTACGAAAAGGTTCGCCTTCCTCTGGTCAGAGGAGAATTCACGTCCCCGATCTATCAGCACCCTGCTCCTCTCATTGAGCGAGGGGGTTTCCCGCTCAGAAAGCGGATCACCCCCAGGCTCGAGAGGAGCCAGAGTATTCCTCTATCGACTCAACAAACTCTCTCCATCAGGTCTGCTTGGCTTCATCGATCAGTTGCCTGATCTTCCGACACGATTGGATCTACTCAGCCCTCCCGCCCGTGGAGTCTCTAACAAGTCGGTTGCGTTCTTTGATGGCCTCTTTGATCTCCTGTGTCATGAATTCCCGGCATGGTATTTTTGCTTGCACCATCTTGATATGCACCTTGTCTCACTCTCTCATCGTCCCCGAGAGAAAGATGACCCTTTCTCCCAAGGACGCATTAGGATTCATGTCTTGGAACTCAGCACACTTTCCGACTAACTCAGTGCGGTAAGACATCCAGTCTGAGAGGTGGGGTATATGACACAGCCAATTTAAAGTTGGTTGGGATTTAAGATGTCATATGCGTGAGTATCAGAGGCCACACAAGCTAAAATATAACTCCACCACCCGGTTAAACATACACGACATAAAGTATACATAGATATACTTAGATATAATAAGGTATGGAAAAAGGAACGTTAAAGAAATGTACATATAAATATATAAATTCCGACCTCTTTGGTCGAGTATACTCGTACTATAGGAACACACAAAAGTTGCATAATGTCTACGTGCCTTGTTAAAATTAATCATTCTTGACATAACTAAAATTAAAAAATATTTGAGGAGGTCCCTTGTAACGAGTCGTAATATGTCCAAGCTATAAGTGAGATTCCCTTTTTTATTCAGAAACGCAATAATTCAAGGGCTAAAGGATCAGAGTTATATTTATCACACACAAAAACATTTATCCGTGGGTGTCTCTAGGGTCGTGGGTTTAACGCATCTTCATTTCCAAATAAAATATATAGATGTCAATATATTGACCTTGAATAGCCTACAATAAACTCTTACACAGTCAATACGACCTTTTTTTTGGTGCATGTTAAAGGTTATAAATAAACTTTAACGATGATATATTTATGTATACGTTTCCATTAGTTCTGTGAGATGCAATATAGAATTATATTTCACACAAGCGTTTAATAACAACATGTACTCATATAAAATATACTTTAATGTGTCCATGAGACCATACTAATATAAATTGTATACACATGATGGGACCTATATATTTACAGAGTGCACATTAAAAATTCTAAAAATACCGTATATACTCGTACATTACACAAAGTTCACCAGGTTACACACTTCCCCAATACGATAAAAAGTTGACCCAACTCGCGAATTTATTAAACATCATAACATACAATAGTGAAGGAAAACATAACATATATACAAATACAATACAATACACTTGAGTGTGGAGTGAGTGCAATGGAGAAGGAGGGGATGTGTGGACAAAAGAAGCAATATCAAAATTTATCTGTACTCTGCATGATTCCCATGAACAAAAGAAAACGCTCCGATTACGTCTGTGTCTGCACTAACCAACTTAGACTCAACTTCTGTTTCTGCTACGATTTCTGGGGGTTCGACAATTTCCAATTGTTCGCGATAGATACTCTCATTCTGGGTTTTTTCTTCCGAGGCGTTTGAATTTACATTATTTTCTTCTTCAGTCGGTAATCTATGAAAAGGGTTTATGTATGTTCTATGGTGCTGCTTCAATCGATTTGCATGTATTATTTTTTGTATAGTTTTTTATTTTCTATTTCTTTTCCGTCTTCTATTAAGAATTGGTTAAAATAATTTTTGAACATACCTTCGCGACTCTCTGTCATCTTCAATAGGTATTTTATTTTCTCTTAGACTATTTTTAAGCTACTCCAAATCTTCTACTTTACTTTGATGAGTCACCCATTCTTCAGGACATAAAGGTATATAGGCTTGGACAACAGCAACATTATGCGAGCAGAAACGACAATTACAATGCGCCTCGGGCGGTTGCATGCTCATTGAATTAGCGTTGCTATGGGTCAATTCCGGTCTATGCTCAATAGTAAACTCATACTCTTGTAAGTGTTCTTGTAATCTTGCTATTTGTCCTGATGGTTGTTTCAGTGTTTTAAGTCACTTGAATGCTTTATTGGGTACGAGTTGGAAATTTCTTTTCCAGCAAATATGGCCGAAACTGTTTAATATTGTCAACCATAGCTAACAACTCCAATCGGGTTATGCAATCTCCTCTCGGCATTAGACAAGCATCAGCTGTAGCAAGCGATTACTCTCTCTCGTCCTTCTATTACTTGTGATAATACCCCTGCGATCATGTAAGCGCTTGCGTCAGTGTCTATTATAAATTGACCAACTTCCTTGTCCCATTGAGGGTAGGCAAGAATCGGTGGGCTAGTAATTTTCCTTTCAAAATTAAAAAAGCCTTCTTATGATTCTCTGTCCAAACGAAAGGTGTTTTGGTAGTGGATAGACGGTATAAGGGTTTGCTTATTTCGGCAAAATCTTTTACGAATTTCCGATAATATGTTGCTAGGCCTAGAAAACTTCTCAACCCGTTGTGATTTTTGGTACTGGCCACTGCGTAATTCGTATTATTTTGTCTGGGTCAGAACTAAAACGCCCTCAGAACTAAATATGTGTTCTAAAAACTTGCATTCTTTTTGGAAAAGATGACATTTTCATGTTTTTTATTTCACACCCGCATTTCTTAAGCGCATGAAAATTTGTTCCAGTCTTCTTAAGTGTTCTTTGACAGTTTTTCCAATAACAATAAAGTCATCAATGCATGTCAGACAACAGCTGTTAGCTCTGCTAGTAATGCTTGCATAAAACAACAAAAAGTAAAGGGATTATTTATTAGACCAAAAGGCATACGTGTGAATTCGTAATGATCCCCCAAGGAGTTGAAAAAGTGTTTTTTCTTGATCTTTGCTGAAAATGGGAATTTGCCAATAATCTGAATTCATATCAAGAAGAGAGAAATATTTAATTCCGCTTAGCGCGTATATAGTTTCATCAATTCTTTCAATTGAAAAATTGTCACGTGCAGTGATTTTATCATGGACGACTATATAAAAGAAGTATTACAAAGAAGTAATAATAATAAAGAATTCCCTGGATTTTATTGATTTTTCTATAATATATAGAATTCCCTGGATTTTATGATACTATAATCGACATAAAAACGCAAAGAACAATCTGACTTGGGTACAACAAATACAGGAGCAGCCTATGGACTTTTACTTAGAAAAGTGATGCCTTGATTTGTCATTTCAGCCATCATCTTGTCTACGCGATCTCTCAAGTTTGGAGTGATTCGTCTTGGTGGCTCTCTGATTGGTCAAGAATCTCCGGTATCAATCTGGTGGTGCAAACCTTTAAGGCTAGACCCAAATCACTGTCATTTTTAGAGAAAACATCATAATATCTAATGAGTAAATCTTGAAGACTTCTTTTATCTACTATAGGGACATTGTGGTGTGATCAATATCTATATCATTTATCCAATCTCCGGATTCATCTTTCTCTTCAACAGTTTTTTAGAGTCAAGTTATTCCATAGCCGCAATCTGTTCTACGTGTAACGAGGAGAATTTTTATATATTTTTTCCTTCTGGAACAGCTACTACTGACTCTGTAAGATTAATAATTGACACAGAAATAGTCGCTGACCTTTGAGGAGGGCTTTCTCGCAATTATAATACAAGATTTTACATTTCCTTTCTTTTCGATGAGACGTCTGACTATTTTTCGTATTGATTTTCTACATTTCCGAGGATAAGCTTTTTACTCATAAGGGGGTTGTCGACCAACAAAACTACAGTAATGCATGTAACATGGCTAATCCTGGGCTGATTAAGCTGAGTTGAATAGGCTGGTTGTACATGCAGGGACTCTACCCGAGACAGATTAAACCCCTCTGCAAAGTTTAATTGGCAACCCCCTCTCTCTAGAAAATCGGTACCCAGAATACACTCGATCATAAACTAACTGAAGAGTAATGATGCATTTCTGTTGTTGTGTGTACTCTCTCACACTGATATTTATAATCGATTTGCCTAACATCCATTCTCCCCCGTTGCTGATTTTAATACTATGTCAGTTGCTTTGATAGGTTATGTTTGCTTAATTCTCGTCCAAATGTCTTGTCTGATTATGCTCGATCCTTGCGATCCAGCAATGTTCTCCTCGCGATCCTTGTAATCTGAAGATATGTCGCTGATCTGCTCTCAATTCTTGTGATTTGACGATGTCGCTTCGGCTCTCAATCCTATAGCGATCTGACGATTATTGATTGTTCTTTTTCCAGAAGATCTCAGAAGTTCCAAGTTGGGCGCCAATTGTAACGAGGTCGTATCAATTAATAGGAATTAATAACGATTCGTGGACTATATGTCTGAGCTATAAGTGAGATTCCCGTTTATGTTCATAAAGGCAATAAGTCAAGTTCTAAAGGATCAGAGTTATATTTATCACACACAAAACATCTATCCATTACTGTCTCTAGGGTCGTGAGTTTCACGCATCTTCATTTCCAAATACAATATATAGGTTTCAAAAAACTGACCCTGAATAGCCTAAAATAAACTCTTACAAACTCAATACGACCTAGTTATTGACGCATGTTGAAGGATATATTAAAAATAAACTTTAAAGGTGATATATTTATGTATACGTTTCCATTAGTTCTGTGAGATACAATATAGAATTATATATCACACAAGCGTTCAATAACAACATGTACTCATATAAAATACACTTAAACGTGTCCATGAGACCATATATACGACCTCGTTATTTGACGCATGTGGAAGGTTATAAATAAACTTTAAAGGTGATATATTTATGTATACGTTTCCAATAGTTCTGTGAGATACAATATAGAATTATATATACACAAGTGTTCAATAACAACATGTACTCATATAAAATATACTTAAACGTGTCCATGAGACCATATACTAATATAAAAAATTGTATATACATGATGGGATCTATATATTTACAGAGTGCGAATTAAAAATCCTAAAAATACCGTACATACATTACATAAAGCATAATTTCATAATTACCGTGATACACCCTAATTACAGTATATCAAAACGGACCTCTAATTATTATTTCCCAAAGTAAGTCAAGTAACAAACAGTAACCATGTGGGCAATACAATTTATGTATTATTCGGAAGTATTATACCAGAAAATTATAACATAAAAACGGGAATTCGTCAGCAAAGAAAGTATACTCTATAGTCTATCTGGGTTCTCAGAATTACAGACCATCTGTAAATCATAAAAACTTGCTTTGCTGGACCACCACAGGACAGGACAAATTCTGAGAGTTAAAACTCTCTTTATATAGTTACATAGATGCCAGCAATCCAGGCATTAGACAAGCAATGTCAGTCATTTTCACTAGAGGTAAACATGTGTTGCCATTCCAGCCTCCACTTCCAGGCAAAAGGAATAAAAGTAACACTAACAGACTTATAGTTATGTAGCACAAAATATATAATTAAAGTCTTACAAATACAATATATACATAGAAAGCATCTAAACATAGAACTGGGAATTATATAAACCAAACTTTGAAACTTATTTGTGAAAGTGAAAGGTTTGTATGGCTCTATGTCTGTGTAAGTTACACTGTAACTGTAAGCTCTGTATATACCTCAAAATGACAATATGTCAATAATTGCATTATAATGTAAAATTTATTGGCAATTGACATTGTAAAGTTCTTTGCCAAAAAATTTTTTTTTTAGAAAAAAAAATGTAATTAAATAAAATTTATATATTGTAATAGTATTCTAATCTAAAGGATTATGAGATACTTGATAATTGTAATGTGGTTGCAGCTGCCAGATTTTAGTAGTATATAAGGGTTACTTGTTAATTACATTTATTTTTTGGTTTTTTGACATTTAACAAGTAACCCCTATTATTATATTTTTGACTATATGATGATTTGTCATGTTTTGTAATGTTACTAAATTCATATTTTTATTTAGTACATTTATTTATTATTTTTTTGACCTTTAACAAGTAACCCCTATACACTACTAAAAGCTGGTGTCCTCAACCAGATAAGGATTATCAAGCATCTCACTATCCTTTATGATAGTTACAAATTATAAATTTAAAACTAAAATTATTTTTTGTTTTTTTTAAGTTTTATTTATTTAAAAATCAAAACTTAATTTGTGGCCACAAACTCTACAATCACCAATTTATCTACTGCCAAATTGTTCCTACAATCAGCCAATAACATAATAATAACAATAATTTAGAGTTGTGCACAGATAATGTATATGCAGGTGTATATAATAAGTCATTGCATGTTAAATGTGATTTAAAATGATATATTAATAATATATGGGTTTTCAATAACACAATAAGACAATGTTTATCCCCCACCATACTAGTTAATTTTCTGTTACTAAATATGGAGGTGACAATACAGACCAATTTAAATTTAGCTGGAATTTAATACATACTGATACTATATGTGATTATCAGAGGCCATATACATAGAAGCTGAATATAAGGCAATTGTGGAGTACTTGGCCATAAATTAAATAAAAAATAAACAAAATGTAAAAAAAAATAAAAACTGTAATTACCAAGTAATCCTTATACACTATTAAAAGTTGGCAGCTGCTTGAAACTGCAACCACACCTCGATTATCAAGTATCACTATCCTTTATGAGATATAAATTTAATTACATTTATTTTTTATTTTTTTTACATAAAAAAAAAATATTTACAGCCAAGTACTCCACATTGCCAAGTATGACTCCTGCCAACTTGGTTAAATATACAATTTGACATAAATAACATATAGATATACCTATAGGGCTAAGGTGTAAAAACCAATAATTAACAATAAACTCAGACCTCTGTAGTTGAATATATATTGAGTATACAAAAAGTTACATAATTTCTATGTCACTTGTTTAAAATGAATCAGTCAACCAAATATATATATATATATTTGAGAATGTCCATAATTACAGTACTTGGTTCTATAGCCAAATGGGTTACTTATACTATAGTGTCTAGTACTCAGTCCATTAGCCAAATAGATATAGAGATTAGTAACTGGCTCTATATCCACTTTATTTAATATTTTTGTCAAAAGCTTTATAAAAGTAAATAATAATGATTTAAATTTTAGTAATATACTGCATTTTATTTGAACATAAATATTATTATTTTATATATTTATATATTATTTTGTATTTACATATATTTACAGTGGCAAATTGTTTTATATTAATGTTAAATTCCATATATTAGGTACCCTTTCACTAAATTAAAACTGTTTCTCATTTATTTCCTTTGATTTAAGCCTGACTTAAGTACCACTTACATGACCATTCCAGTGGAAGATCCAAGGGGATGACTAGTTACCCCCTTCCTGCCAAGGGGAGGATTACATCAGTTTTGTTAGTATATGCAGGGTTCATACAATTTGTAAAAGTCGGGAAAAAGTCAGGAATTTCAAAATATGTTTTCAAGGCTTGAAAAAGTTCGGAATTTTACACTTTTCACTGAAAAGTTGGGAATTTTATACAGTACCAATTATTTTTTATGTGTGTGATTTGCAATATTTATTTATAGTAAGTATAGACAATTTTATGTTATAAAATTTCGTTTGTATAGACTAATATGACTTATTGTCTAGTTAAGCCATTATTATTTATTTTGTTTATGCCCAGCTAATATATCAACCTCTTTGTTTGCTTGTAGGTCAATTCTTCTAGGTCTTTTTCTTCTCTCTGGTTAGTGATCTAGTTATAAACTAGCTACCTACTTATTTGGCACCTTTCCTTTATTTTGCTGAGAATATACACAATTAAACAGTTTGTTGTCCAACAACTTTATTTAAGTATATAATTTGTGTTCACTTTTATTTTAACATTGTTATTGCCATGTGCAGTAAGCCGTTTTACTTACTATGGGAAAGTGTTATTTTTCTGACACTTGGCTTCTGTAAGATGCTTATACAACTTGGTTAACAAGAGACCCAAAAACAAACCAACATGCATATTGTACATATTGCAAAAAGTCATTTGACATCTCTAGCATGGGCAAGTCAGGTGTACAAAGTCATGTGAAATCTAAAAAACATAAGCAACTTGCAAAGTATCAATCCACTGCTCAAAAAAAACTTTTTTTTGTACCTCTGCCAACCTCCGTACCATCATCTTCTTCGTCAGCTATCTCTTCTACTGCTTCATCATCGATTAATTCGATTGTCTCAGACTCATCCATTCAAACTGTTAAACTTCTTCACTGTTTCAATATTATTGAGTTGCACCACTCATTTAAAAGTAGTGAAAACAGTGCTAATTTGTTATCAGAAAATGTTTCCTGATTCTGATATTGCTAATAAGTTTGGATGTGGTGAAAAGAAGGCATCCTACATAACTGTTTTTGGCATTTCACCATACCTGAAGTCTGTACAATTAAAAGTGGTAAAGGAGGCATGACACTATGTAATCTTATTCGACAAAAGTTTGAACAATCCTCTACAGTTGAAGCAACTTGACATTTTCTTACACTATTGGTCAGCAGACACTAAAAACGTTTTACTTTGACTATTTTTTCTGGGCCATGCTCCTTCCATGTCATTAGTTGACCATCTTTGAGATGTTGGCATTTCAGTTGGTTTCAATGGAATTCTGCAAATTTCAATGGATGGTCTCAAAAATTAGGCCCTGGGACTAGGTTAGAGGAAACCAAGGTTCTAGTCCCTGCCCACAGCCCTGTAGAAATAAATATAATATAGGAGGTTTACTCCTAGACTAAAAAAAGCACCTATATTACAGCTACTTACAAATAACATTTCCTTGTTTATAAAACAACAGACATGCACATAATGTTTTGTAAATTTCAATTTGTATACTTTTAATTGTAATACATGTAAATTATGCATTTTAATATATTCTGGGAAATTATTTGAAAAAGTCGGGAATTTGGTTTGGAAAATTGTGTACAAACCCTGTATCAGGGTGGCCACTGGTACTCGAATTTCAAGTACAGCCCCGGCCACTTCTAACACCGCCCCCTATAAAAATAGTATTTTTTTATTTTAAGCATATTTTTTGGTTGAATATTTTAATTTCAGTTGTATAAAT
>JAYRBW010124212.1:0-16693 GCA_036023295.1 Invenusta paracnida | reverse complement strand
TAAAACAGCCGCAAGTAAGGAGAGACGAGTATACGACCGTACACGAGTGCGAAGCAAAGTAGAATGACTAAAACAGGTGCGCGCATTCTTTTTATACTCTGCCTGTTCTGGCCGTACTCGATCGTGATTGGTCGAGACTACACCCCTCCCCCACGCACCAGTCGTTACAAAGTGCACCGGACTCAAAGTGCATCTGAGCATGACTCACACTCCCCCCCCCTCCCGCCCCCGAACGTCACGTGACTCAGTTCGTGGCACTCCTCCCTACTACTCAAGATCAATCGCCTTAGTTATACTAATAAGTTTACATTGAACCAATTTAGATTCAACATAATATAAGTGTTCTGTGTTAGAACCACTATGACTAAATAGGTTTCTATCATTTTTTGCTTTCGTCACTTATAATTAGTCTTGAAGCAGCGACCTCGTGATTACCGTGTGAGCGAGCTAATCATTATCACTGAATTCCTTACCTAGGAAATCTATATACAAATTGACTGCTCACAAAATGTCTAAGTTTAAAGTAAACTCAGCTTATTTCTCCTTCTTCAGTACTTCTGTAGCTAACTTAACAAACGCACAAAGGTGGCGTCTCCAGTAGATTCTTCACTCGCATGAGAGCCGGGAGTGGACGTCTCTTGTCCTCCTGATCGGGTGCTAGCTGTCCTATCTCGGGTACCAGAGGAGGTCACTGTAGAGGTGGCGGTGGCGGCTCCATCGAAAGGACTGGGTTGGGTCTGGTCGGGGCTGTGACTCTGGACCGTCAGATGGACTGGATAGCCCTGGATTACGGAGGAGATGACGCCAAGAGCCTTGCTGTTAACGTGCGTGGTATGGAAGATGGGAGGAGAAAATTCTTTTAAAGAAGTCAAAACATTTAAATTTCCGATTATTGTGGAGTAAAATTAAATAATTTACTTATTTGCACTTCAAAATAATAATAAATATAATTTTATGTAATTTTATTTAACGCGCGTTTAAATATATTATACAATAAATTGACTTTTTGTTTCAGTTATCAGTGCAACTTTATTTAAGATTTTGAGATATATACTTTTAATGAGAAATAAAAGTATATCTCAAAATAGAAGAACAATGATGAATGTGGTTTCAATCATGAGGGATAGATACAACTTCCATATACGAATTCTTATACAGTTCTTACTGCGGAGAGATTTTTGGGACACCCTGTACATACGTTTATTTTTAAAGGTCATGTATATCTAAAAGTTATCAACAACTATTCGCCATGTGTCAACAATGGGAGTTTTATTTCGTACTAAATACTAACTTGTCCTCAAAAAGAGGACACAAAAAAACCTCAATAGTGTATCTAGTACATTTCAATTATCGAAATGGTTATATCAAGTTAGTTAAATGATTAATATAACACTCATGATGATTTGCATTCTTCTGATAATAATCAATATTTTTACTTAGATTTAATTACTCTACAAATTATTTCTTTTCGCGTCATTATAATGTGTAGGTGTTCAGAATATCCACTTCATACTTTTCTGATACTTAAAAACGAAATTTAGTCCACTGCTTATTAGTATGTCAATAAAGTAATGTTAAAACTCAAAAAATATGTAGTGATTTTTTGACGTTATTGTTTAAGCGTCACTGTATGCAAAAATTCACAGCTGATGATATAAACTCACAAAATTTATATAATATGATACATTAAAAATCTCTATTTACATATACCACAAACTTACTTTACCAATTCCTGGTTGATTTTAACTTTGGGACGCACAATACGCAGGTGTGTACAGTTGAGTGGGACACGAAATACTATTTCTCGAGATCCGATCTTGTGAGGACAAATAACGGTCTGAAAAAAAGAGAAAAATAGATTAATGAAGGAAATTAAGTTGTCAAATTTCATAATTTAAACTAATGTCTCACAAAAAATGCAGCGAAGAACAAATTTCTGTGAGTATAAAACATATAATTTTTATATTAATAATAGAAATATTAAATTGTTCGTACCAAATATACATTAATACCCACATTAATTCTGAATAAAATAATATTTGAAGGATAATATGTATCTATTAAAAGTTATATCACTTTGCTTTTATGAGTGTTCACAAAAACAATGTTTCAATTAAAGAATTGTTTTACTATAATTTGTTACGACTACTGCTTTATGCAGTAATTTCTTAATACTATAAATAATTTGCAATGAAGAATTTTGTTTATTTAATGGTATACTACTAGTATTAAAATGAGTAGAACATAAAAATGATGGATAATAATAACGGACAATGAATAAGTAAACAAACGAATTATTAGAAGTTACTTTTTCGCCACAAGCACTACATGGCATGGCCTCCCTCAGTTCAGCAAAAGATTTGCAATTGTTGGAGGATGTGTAAATCATGGCACTGTACTTGCTAAATACTCGTTCGTGCACAGCGAAAGGGTCCCCGTCAATTATCTCATCACTAGCAGGTTTTGTAGCTTAAAACGAAACAAAAAAAAGTTCTTAAATTGGATCATACTTTTATTTAGAGTAATCTAAAATTCAACTTTGAATACAAATAGTATAAAAAATACAGTTATAATACGCAGAGATTTCACTCTTATCGATTGTGTATACAGTTCAATACTACTAACTGCAAACATTTGAAATATTTTACATTAAAACTATAGAATCCATTATATATAATTCGTTAAAAAATTTAAAACATAAACTCATGCATTGCATTTTTTAGGTTTGTTCTTAAATTTAGAAATTATTTGAGGGGACAGGTGGCCAAATAATATATTTATTCAAACTATTTAATGTTAGTAATTGAGTTTTATTAGCTACTAGTTAAAAGATTGTTTCATAAAATAGAACGATTTTCTATTATTGATCATTTACAACGTGTTGAATACAATATCCTTAAAAGATGAATAACTGTATATAAATATTATACGATCTAAACCACTTTACAAGTTAAATGATTAACTATAGAGTATGATAGCTATATATGTTATCTATTAATACCATAGATATAAATATACTTTAAATAATATTTTAATATTCTACGCAACGAGCAATAAAATTAAAAATAGGTAAATATTATTTAATGATTTTTCAATTATTTTTATATTCAACTTTAATTGATTTTAAATAGATATATTTTAAATTTTAAAGTAGCCATATCAAGGTTCAGAGACTAAATCTCCAATAAAAAGTTTTATTTATGTCAAAATATTTTTGTTTGCCAAAAAGTCAATATATAATAATGTTTAAGTTTACAAATATAACACATGGCATAATATATTCTTCATTTGTATGGAGTAATTAAGTTTGAAATCTTTAAGAAAAGTGAAATAAGGTATAATGTAAAATTTAAAATAATAACGTCATATATTCGACATTATATACTAATATTTTTCAATATTAATAATACAAATATAATTTAACCTATATTTAACTCAAATGTGTATTTAATAAAAATAAATTAAACTCATTTCTAAATATAAAAGCGATCACAATTTAAGAAATTCTATAAAAAATTCAATAAAGTAGAAAAATGAGGAATATAAAGTTCCAGAATTTTCTTACTTTTCGCTTTCGCGTTGGCGATATCTTTGAAAAGTTGAGCAGATTCATTGACTCTGATTGTACATAAAATTCAATAAAATATATTTATACAATATATACCAAAAACATAATTATAATACAAGGGTGGCATTTAATTAATATTTGCCAAATTACAAAAATGAAATTAATTAGTTGATATAGTCTGATATCAATCAATTGATATTTATCTCAGTGTTGCAGCGAAAACCAATTTGTTAAAGTCAGGAATACGTACTGGTGTTCGAACTTGCGACTTGAGAAAAATATAACGTAAAGGCTGGTGTGCACTAAGCTGTAGTAACATACTACGTAATAAATTCGCCCTAATTCGTGTGCACCAGTTTGTAGTAACTTACGTAGTAGTAAACTTATACTACTATAGAACTTTACTACAGAGGGTCCCTCCCTATAGTAAAGCATAGTTGAAATATTTTACAGGTGTATTAAGCCAGTTTTTCAAAGCGATACGACTGAATTTGACTGTTTGAGTGAAATGAATTACATTGATTTTTATAATTGCGAAGATGAAGATGAAGATGAACTTGAATTGATTCCTCGTCAAATTATTCGCAATCGTTTAGATCCCATTGCCTACTACACTGATGATGCATTTTATAAACGATTTCGTATGAATAAGGAAACAGCCATTTTTGTTTTTGAGCATATTGAGGATGATATTATATGCAGTAATATGAAGCAAGCGATTTTACCACTGACTCAATTTTTGTCGGCATTACGATATTTGTCAACAGGCTGCATACAAAGAGTTCGGGGAAATGTCAGAGATTTGGGGAAATAAACAATGTTAAGGAGAGTTTTATAACATGGCACAGTTTCCTGGTGTACTAGGAGCAATAGACTGCACTCATGTGCCTATCATGAAACCCAGAGTTGAAGATCCGGAAATCTTTCGAAATAGAAATGGCATTTTCTCGGTCAACGTTCAGACCGTCTGTAATGCGAATTTGGAATTTACCAATGTGGTTGCGCGATGGCAAGGCTCTACCAACGATGCTAGAATATTCTAAAATTCCACGATCAAACATACTTTGGAAACAAATAATTATGGACACCTGTTGGGAGACAATGGCTACGCTTTTGAAAGGTATTTGCTAACCCCATTACTAAATCCGCAAACGGCATCTGAACTTCGTTATAACAGGACCCACACAACAACTCTCTGCTGCATTGAATGATCGTTTGGTATAATCCAAAAACGATTCCTATGTTTAAAAAGAACATTGAACTATGCTCCTGAACGTTGTTATTATAGTGGCTGTTTTCGTTTTGCATAATATTTGCCGTAGAAGGAATGACTACTATAATGACGATATTCCTGATGATCCAAATGATCTTCCAGTTGTTAACCAACAAAATAACGTTCGATGTTTACATTATAGGACTTTGTTTATCCAACAGCATTTTGCATAAACTTTGAATTCAAATATCATTAATTGTATCGGTAAATATAATTCATTTATTTATAACATATCTCATATATTTAATTATACATATTTGCAGTACCTATACATACCTGTATAATGTACTTTCTCATAATTTCCCTATTAATAATATGCATTAAATCAGAATATTTGTATGAGTATATTTTCACATTATTTATATAGTATAATTTGAATAGTATATTATATAGTAGGTATATTATGAACATATAAAAATGCAAAATATAGACAAAACACAGATCAGAACATAGAGTAGAAGAATCATAATTATATAAGTATACATAATAACAAAAAAAATGTAATCTATACTTATTCTTAGTTCTCTGTAAATGCATGATAAAACATAAATATATACATAGCTAACAGCTGTGCACTTAGACCTACAAAGTGGTATAGTTTAACGCTGAATTAGGGTGCTCACAAGTGAAATGATTATTGCGAATAGTTCTCTAACTGCGTCATCCTGCTTTGATGAAGTTCCAGAAGGCACTGTCTTTCTAATTCCAGTAAATGCATTCTGGTTACGTGTTCCTCTCGCAGATTCTTTTTCAATTCTTTGTCTGATGAAGATCATCTCGAGAATCGTGTGTTGTTGCCGGGGTAGATTTGCGCCTCCTGGGAGCAGATGAAGGTAAATCAACAGTTGTACCAGGGTTCTGTACCAACACCTCAGAATCATCGTGCGTGGAAATTTTCACATTATTGTCGGAGTCAAATGAGTTTGTTATGTCAGTGATAACAGTAGGTAGCATCTCCATTATTAACGATGACATAGCGTCAAGCTGTACATGCAAACCCCCGCTAGTTGCTAGTCGTCCTCTTCTGTATCGAGCAACTTCCTTTTGAGCCTTGGCCTTCATGTCACGCAACTGCAGTTGTGTTTGCTTAAGGGTCCTTTTCCAAACGTTTTCATTCGAATTATAACTATTTAGGAATTTCGGCTAATAGTCATTTTTTCTGCTGTATTCTCTCTATTCTCTATAATGAAAACCTTGTTATGGATTAATTCTATAAGCACACATTTTTCATTTTCTGAAAAATGTTTCGCTTTTACCACTGTTAATTTGTAGATATTAAAACACAATTGATTCACGCTTATTTAAAAAATTACTAAAATACAATATTTGTTTTTTTCATTGGCCTAATTAAAAGTATAATATTGATTTTCTTCGCAATTGCCGTAGTAGCTACTATAGAGCTATGCACACGAATCCGTAGTATCTTACTTCAAAAGTAAATTACTACAAAAGTAAGATACTACAGCTTGGTGCACACCAGCCTTTATAAGACGTTGATTAGTAAATGCTTATAGTGAATACCTAACTTGATTTATATACCATGGACAAGTATGAATACATTTTTCTCTAATACGATATTTGTAGATTGAAGAGGAAGATAGTAAGGGGAATACAGAAAGAAGAGAGACATTAGGAGAAAAATGACAAGAAAAGAGAGAAGAACCCACTTTGCTTCAGGTGCTTTGGCCTCCTCAATCTTCTGCAGCTGCTCCCTGAGCATCTCACTGTGAGCACGCAATGAGATCAACTCCGAGTCCAACTGTCGACAACCCTCACTGAACCTGTGTTCTGCTCCAATCCGGTCCCGATCCGCATTCTCCACGTCCCAGTCCGAGAGACGGGCCTTCTCAGAGGTCGCTCCCACTGAGCTAACCCGATCCCGGTGGTGCTCCAGGAAGCGGTCAAATTCTGCATAGATCATGTACCGATAAGCAAGAGAGCAACTTTCTTGTGCATCTATCTCAACAGGTACGTTTATCTCTTTAAAATGGTTAAAAGGAAGTGGAAGCGAGCAAATTATCCGCGATTATGGTTATCTTAAAGTTATATAGACTTTTAAAAGTTGTGTGATACAACTTCTGTGTCCTAAATGAAATGATCACAATATATAAATCTGTAATAACTATCGGCATTTAATAGTGCTTTGATTAGGATCATGATCAATTTGCTTCGTTTTATTAAATTAAATATTATCTTAGTAAATAATATACACATATTATGCATTTAAGGTTAAAATTTAGCCTTTAAAATCTGAACAAACATATATTGCAAATACATAAAATAAAAAAATAAAAATTTGATTCAACACTATTTTTAAGTCATGTTTTAGTGTAAGCCACAATAAAAAAGAGGTCTATATTAAAATTTACAGCTCTATAAAGTTGTAGAAGTAATAACATTTTATTCATTAAAACTGTGTTCCCTCTAAACACACGAAGACATGTCGATAAGTGATGAATTACTGAATTTATTTTATGATTTATAAATTTTGCACTGCCAATAGTGAAACTATATATAGGATGAATTTATCATCTTCATTAGTATGTGCTTACTGCAGATAGTAATATAACAGTGTTTTGGCGCAAAATCTTGTTTATTTGAAGATAGTATCAAATACAAAGAGTATGCATATATATTCCATAAATAAGTTTATTTATGGTATTCTTAAATAATAATAAAATTATTAGATGTAAAATATAAATTCGCCTAACCTTCAAGACTTTGGTTTTGAACATTCAAAAGTTGCTCTTCCAACTTCATGGCTGCCTCAATGTTTGAAATGGTATGTGCCTAAACAGAATATGAGATATGAGTATATTTAAAGTAGGTATTTAACATATAGAGTACGCAATACAGGGTATATACATATCTATAAGTAATATATTTCATAAATCATTTACAACGAGAACAGTTTTGGATATATTATAAATATGAGCCACTTAAATGTTTTTACTCGATTTGTGGCGATTGTGGGTTTTCTTTTCGTAGACATGTCAGTTTGGCGATCTGCTTCAGACACTTCGAATGCTATAAATAAATATGAACAGTAAATGAATATTCATCCGTTTAGAAAGAAAGAATGCATTAATCTTAGGAAGGTATGCAGTCATAAAAATAAATAATTTGCCAGTAAGATGAAGTGAGAGATTTTCTAAAAGCTAAACATATATTTAAATGACATAATAGTAACCAATCATAAATAATATCACAATAAAAATATAATCTGTGCATCAATTTCTGGGTTATATAGATAGTATATTGTAGTGTATATAATTAAATCTTTGCACCTTTGTGCATTTTATCGTAGGCTTCCTTGTAAGGTCGAAGTAAATCCCTCTCACGAATGACGTCATCCAATTCATTCTGAAACAAAAACCGTAAGTATGTATTGAAGATTTCCAAATTTATTTGTTCCAACAAACAACAATTCTACTAAAGAACTTACAGTCTCATGAAACAATTTACAATAAGTAGATAAATGTTATGTCGATAAACCACTCCGATGCTAATCATTAGAAGATTCATTATTTTTTTCTGAATGCACGAGATTCATAATTTTAAAGCTTATTTTCCGTGCATTAATTTTACAAAGCTGTACGAATTAACTCTACTACGCACTTAGACCATTTTTTAATACAATTGAATACATCATCAACAGTTTGTCTAACACGAAATTGTGCAATAAGTTTAGACCGCATACTAGGCTCGCTATAAGGTGCCTTTTTGTACCTATTAGATACATTATATGCCTATATTAACACCAGAAAATCGTGTACATGCAAGTCACCCGGTCATTTAACTATTATATATATATTTTATAAAACTGTTATGTCATGTTAAAAGTGGAAACTCTATATATGTGTGTAGCAAGCCAGCTACATACTTAGCAGTATAAAAATGCAATCTTACAAACAAAATTTTAATGAGAGTGGTAGTCTAGTGGTTTGGACTCTTGCTTTCAAACTCGAAGATAACAAGTTCGAATCCCGGTACATACTTCCTGGCTTTATTAAACTGATTTGAGCGAATATTGATTTATTAGTTTAAACCTATGGCGACTAATAAATTAAGATTTATATATATTCAGGCGAAGCGTATAAGCATTTCACCCTATATTGAGCCTGAACAGGATTCATCATTAAAATTAATTAAACACATTAAGCAAAAGGCAAACACGACGATTTAGGCAAATTAGAGCATGATAATTCATGGATTATTTAAGAAATTTAACTTAAATATTCTTTAAAATAATATACGACTGCAAAATGTATATACAAGTCATTTTCACGATATTATTTACCCTGAGATCTTGAATGTCCATGTTCAAGGCATTTTCCCGCCGCTTAAAACTCATGCGCTCATTTTCCATTTCTTCGTGTAATCTAAATAAATTATCGAGAATTAACTCAAGAGTAAATTAAAGAAATAAAATCACTAGAGTATCACTAGCTTTGAAATAATATTTGAAAATAAATCATATGAAATAAATTACTAAACATTATAAATAAGAATCTAATAGCTAGATTTATATAACTATATACAACCAAGATTGCTTTATAGACCTTTTTTATAAATTGAAATAAATTTGAAATCAGTAAACATGCACTTAGTTAAAAATTCATGAGAAATACAGATATTCCTTTATATAAATAGATTAAACCATTATATGAATTATTTAAAATGATTAATATTTATTTTACCTTTTGAAAACTTTCGCTTTGTTCATAAGTTATTTTCGAATTCATCCTGATTGTTTTTAAATATATACATTCATATCGAAATATCCATTGCGCCATAAAAAAATATGTGTGATAACAATAGCATGAAAACTATATCAAATTCGTAAGTATACATATATAACTAATAAGATGAAAAGAAATATAACTAATAACTAACAATTCGGTGTTATCGTCTTTCGCTTGTATAGTCTCTTTGAGGTCGGCTGCTTTGTCCTGAAGATTGTTGAAAGTCTCCGTCAGTGTTCCCAACTCCACAACCGCTAATTCGTACTCTTTCTGTTTCTCAAATAATCTGAAAAAAATAAGAGACACGCAGACATTTAATTGTTGCAATAAAAAAACAATTTCAATGATATATAATATTATATCAATTACTCATAAGTTTATTGAACTAAGAGCGAATAAATACAACGATGCGTTAACAAAATATCTACTCGTAGTTCCATGTTCTAACTAGCATAGTATGCATACATATACATATATATTGTATATAAACTAGTATAATGTATTAAATAAATCACAACATAATTGAATAAATGAACTAATTTAATGTGTATACGAAAAAAGTGAAACAAAAGAAAAATACTAAACATATGTTTGTAAAAGATTTATTCGTACAAATTAATATTTTGAAATTTCTAGTTTAATTAAATATATAAAACTTAATATAAATTTATTCCTGCTAACATTTTCTAAGACTATTTCAAATTATTTTTACACTGACATACCTTTCTTGCACAGCTTCCAGCTGATCTTGAAGTTCGTCAACTTTATGGTCATTCCTCTCATCAATTCTACGGATTAACTTAAAATATGGGATTCGACAATAGTAGGGCTCTCTCGACTCTACTGTTGATGTAAGCTGGTCACTATAAACAGCCTCTGTAAATATAGTCATTTGGTATATTTTACTAACAATAAAATTGTGCATATGTGCACATATGAATATGGCTTATATCATCTCAGTATTAACATGCTTAAATAACACATACATGTATGTTAGTTATATTGTTTCAAACTCGTTGAGTCTAAAAACTATGAAACAAAACGATTAAAATAAAGGTCAAGAAAGTACCCATAAATATAAATGTACAAATTACTTACTTTATATATATATATATAGTATTTTAAGTCTACATCGTAGTTTAATGAATGTGCACTATAAAAGTCTAGAATAAATTTTCTTTATGATGTTAATTTAGTGATTATTTGAATAACACAACATTCAGAAAATTAAATATTCGGCTTTTAATACCTGTATTTATTTATTTTTAAAGTTATACAGATAAATTTTGTCCTAGCTAAGTATATTTTTAATTACTCCATGATGAATTTTTATAGAAACTTGCGATATACGGAAGTAAACATTCCATTGTAACTTACCAATGAGCTCATTTCGAATTTCATGCATAATTTCTTTATAAACACCGAAATTTTCCAGCAGTTCATCCAATATTTTAAATACTAAATAAGTTTTCTTTGGACCGGGAAGATCATTTTCTTGCACTTCTCTCATAAGAATGTGATACTGATTAACTGAAGATAAAAAAGTGAACCATACGATACAATAAAATAAAATAAATGTAAATATATCTGTTACAGTATACTTACTAAGAGATTTGTTGTCCGAAAGTATCCTTTGAGATTGCACAGATGACATTCTTAACATTCAATTAAATTTGGGTTATTTATTAATAAACTGAAAGTAGATAAAAAATATATATACTGTGATTTATTACATTTGAACATTTGATTAAAAAATATCAATCATAAGTAGTTATATATTACTTGGCTACTCATTGGTTTAATCAGTTTTCCTTTATAATAATAATAATAATGTTTTATTATTTATCCAATCAAATATTAATAAATTTACAATAACATTCCTATAACAAAATCTAGATAATAGATGGCATTAAATAACTCATGTAGTACAGTACAAATAATGCAAAAATAGTAATACAAATCACATTCACATGTCATAAGAATACATATATATTAATACAGTATAGTTTTATGAATGTACATAAATGAATAAATAGTACCAGCTGTGTTTTGTTATAAAGTTAAAAATCCCTGAAAGTATATTTATAATATTTGTTTAAAATAATTAAAGTCTTAAATTAATCTATGTTAAAAAATGTTATAATCTGTTAAATTAAAGTTAATCCCTTGGACTTAAAAGATTTTATTTAAAAATTTATGACCTTAAGTATGTAACATTCCTTAACCTTAACATTGGTATATTAACTGATTGGTATATCAACATTCAAGATATTAATTAATGCTACACAGAAAAGCTCATTCGTGTCTAGTAATATTAAATTAAATTTTTGTTAATTAACATAAATGTTTTAAGTTTGTATTATAATATAGGCTTATTATACTATAGCTAGATGCTTACTATCATAGACAATAAAATTTAAACAATATTTTTTCTTTAAAAAATTATACTGATTTTGAAGATAATTTTGATAGAATGTAGATAATTCTATCCTGAGTTTACAAACATTGATATCATATAAGTCATAATATTTGATAACAGTATTTTTATCATTATTGTACATTTAATAATAAGTATATTTTTGTAAAGCATCACATATTGCAAGCAATGTCTGCAGCACTTTATATATTTAGATATAATTTATAATCCAAATTACTAATATTATTATTATTGTGATTTTAATAGAAATATATTGTAATGGAATATTCCAAAACTAGCTGCCAAAGCTGTGTGTTTTAATTATGAATTTTTTTTCTACAGTTAATAATAAATATCACTGCTTAAAACTGAAATTTACAATAAATAATCAAGAGTTTCATTTGTGTTGGATTCTTATCTTATATCCAATCTTACCTCTGTATAGATCAATATGTAAACTTTATAAATACTAATTATCATTTTTAACTGAATAGATAATAAAGGCTCTTTTAAAAATAGAATAACAAAAACCTGTAAGGGGTAATAAATAAATAGACAATAGATTAAATTAAATAATTCAAAGATGTTATATGCTGTTTTAATAATTAAATATGCAAATACTGTATTATATATATTGCTGAATTACTGTGAATACACACTGTAATTAAAATATTTATACAATTAACAAAACTATATCATAATAAGTATTAATTAATTTTAAAGTATTTTTTAATATTCCATGTATGCTGTTGGATTGTCTCCAGACTTATCCAATGATGATTTTTAAAGTGAGCTTATAGCTGCATTGATCTTTTTCTGTTGGATGATCTGTGACATCATTTTTTAAACTGTACTAATGCTAGGTCTTGTGAGAGAGATGCTGGATCCATATGATCCAGTGACAAGATGTAGATTTAGGTGAGATGAAGCTCTGGTTTGCACTAAGCTTATACATGGGCATTAGTCAAGCTACTGCCTAGGAGAATGATTTTGTATCACACACAAGTGATTTATTTTTAGTTTGGACATTCAACTGACATCACATTCTGTATAGATATATAGCTATAACTTTGTATATAATATTATATTGTATTGTTCATATTATATATATATATAAAATATTTTTCTAGATATTACGATTATTATTATAGAACTAACATATTACATTACAAATATATAAATGCAGCTTTTTAAAAATTTTATAATATGAAAAATAAATTTAAGAAATGATTTCCTTGGTTATAAATTTATTATAACATAAATTATTGAAAAAAATACAGTTATAAATTATATACAGCACAAATATATGTATAGCTAATATATTGGCCTATATTTATATATATTTAGTGGACTAAAATCTTGTTTTATGAGTATACAGGGTGGCCTAAAAGTAACTAAACCCAAAAGTAAACCCAAAATAAAAATGTTTGTAAACAATATGGAATAATAAATGTATTTGACAATATTTTACAGAAAATAAATATTTCAGTTTAAAAGACCTAAAAAGTGTTCAAATTGTTTGCTTTGGCATGATACAGTCTTGTAACATACTGTGACATACTTTCCTGCATGAGTCTGGTAAAATTGTGTTCAACTCTTGTTGTATATTTGCTTGCAGTTGTTCAATTCAATGCAGTTACATTGAACACATGGCATTTTAGGACTCCCCATAAAAAAGTCATGTGGAGCCATGTTTCCCTGGCCAAACTACTGGTCCCCAATGACCAATCCAATGCCCATGAAAGTGGTCATTGAGCCAGTGCCTACCTAGAATTGCATAGTGTGGAGAAGCACCATCTTGTTAGAAGTGAAGGTCATAAATATCTGGACACTCAGAAATAATAGGCCATAGCTGTCACTTAGCATATTTAGATAAGAGGTGCCAGTAATGGTGTCTCAAATGAAAAAGGGCCCAACCAGACCAGCACTGGTAATACCATTCCAGACAGTAATGCCTGAAAGATTTTTCTCATGTTCCATAATCTTATGTGGATTGTCATGACACCAATAAACACAGTTATGTCTGTCCATTGAACTTGAAAAAATTGCCTCATCTGTCCATAAAATGTGATTGACAATGTCAGGTGAATCATCATAATAAGCAAGACAAGTTTCACAGAATTGCATATGTTTGTTCCAATCATCCTCATTGATGACATGGAGGAGATGGGGCCTGTAGTATGGTTTTAGGCCAATATTAGTCATAATGCATTTAAGTGAACTTCCAAATACACCTAACTCACTTGATGCATGATAGGTAGATTTTTTTGGCTTTGTATAAATGCAGAAGTCACAATGTCACTGATGTTGCATGTCATGACAATCTTTGGATGTCCTGTCTTGGAAGCATTTAGCACTGATCCAGTTTCATTGAACTTAGATATAACATTAAACATAGTTAATTTTGAAGACTCTGGCATTGCAAAGTTATCATCCCTTTCCGTGACATGTTTGTAGCTGTTTAGTGAGTAGTTGTTTTTTATTACAAAAACACGTTCATTAACAGTTAATGATTGCCTTTGCATGTTTCCAAAAATAAATGAATAAATAATTCAATAAATGAATGAGGAACATAGATAGATAGATAAAACATAGGTAATAAGTAGATAATTGATGTATGTGTGTGGAAATTCCAAACTAGGAACCAATAGGAATCTACATAATTTGATTTTTATGTTTGTTTAGAAATTAAAAATGATTTTAAATGTTTAAATTTGTGCAATTTCAATTTTTTGCTACTGGGTTTGGTTACTTTTGGGCCACCCTGTATTATAGACTAAATAGTCCATGGTATAAATTAGAGACTTTCATTGCTGTTATTCAGTAATGCAAGGTCTCATTCTATAGGTGTGTAATACATTGACTGTGACTATCCAGACAATTCTTCAATACATATGGTTTGTAATAAGATTGACATTTGTATATCATTTAGAATACTGTCATATTTTAGTTACATAATAGGTATGCAATACAGAAAGCTTATACTGTCATTATCTGGCTAGAAAGCTGCAATCACTTTACATGCAATATAATTAATTTTCTATATAATTGCTAATAATGAGTCAGTCAAACAATTTTACTTCTGTTGTATAATTGCATAATTGAAGTTTAACTGTTACCTAGGACTTGGTATACTATCAAAATATCTGGAAATTATTTTAGCTATATATGTCCTGTATATATATTTTAGGGTAGGGTTTATGTACCATGCTTGTGAGTTCACTTTTATATAAATATATAGAATGTATGATATAAATAAAAATGTTGAAGGTAAACAGAAATTAATATATATATAATTTGTATAGTTATAATATATATTTATTAATATAAAATTTGATATATAAATTTGTCCAATTTATTTCATAGTCTAATAATTAGAAGAAGCATCTTTTGTATTTTTACAAACCAATATTTTATATTATATACTTTATGAAAACTTTAAGGCAAGTAGTTGCCTTATGAAAAGATTATTATTTTATATTTGTTTAAATATGACTATAGGCAAATTAGGGACTTAGGTACAAATAACCAGAAAATGATTACATAAATAATTATATACTAAAATAGTAAATTGTTGTATATTTTTTTATATTAAATATATAAATAATTAATTGTCTTTAAAATTAATCTACAACCTACTAGTTAAGTACTAGCCTTATTAAACAGCAGCACTTTAAAAAATTTGTGTTGAATTATTATAATTGTGTTAGACTTAGTATATTAATAATTATTATATATTATATAATTATAGATTAGAAACATATTCATATTATTTAGGTATATTGTATTACTAATAGTATGATGCTTAAAAGTTGTAATATAGTCATAGATGATAGACAGTACTAGTTAGTTGTTAGTATAAGTAGTAGTAATAAATTCATTCATTTGAAGCTGATCATTGGATCATCATACCTACATTACAAATCAACTGACAGCACTAAAGACAAAGTGAATGTGTGCCAAAAAATGTTCTGGCAGGATGTTTTTGTTTTTATAACTAGATAAAACTAGATATAAATTCAATATAAAAAATCAAAATGTATACACCAAAATTCTAATTTCTAGTCTTTACAAAAATCAGTCAATATATAATGATGAATATGTATTGTGTTGATATGTCCACCCTATTTAAAAAGAAAAAATATATATTTTAATGTTTAAAATTCTAAATGATCATACTGCTATTTTTAAAGTAAAATAATATTATTATATAGTACTAATAAGAGATTAATTGTGTCGAATTAAATTGAGCGCAGTAACTATGGACGCCTAAAGTATTTTCAAACAAGACTATTAAGAAATGATGTGCGTATATTATAATAATATGAAATTATGTATTGTTGTTAGACATTATATTTATGTTTCTTTATTTACAATTAATAACCTACAATATTTAGTAATCTACAATATAACTTACAACATTTATATGATTTAATGTTGACTATGTTTGAATTATAAACTTTATTATTATGTTAAATTTTTAAAAAGTACATATTTTTCTAAATATATAAAACATATTTAAATTTATTTTTTCCCTTAATTACTTTAGGTTGAAATAATATTTTAAATCACAACATGACAGTTAGGTAAGTATCTATTAAATAAACTTAACTTTCATTATCTAGACCTATGGCAATAGGTCGTTAGCTAGTAAAGCTAAGCGAACTATGTAGTAGGTAATATAGGATAGT
>JAYRBW010124201.1:0-16693 GCA_036023295.1 Invenusta paracnida | reverse complement strand
ACCAAACTGCTGCTGCATAATCGATGTGTGATCTTCCGAGAGCCAGATAGATCATCCTAAGTTGGTTTTTAGAGGCGCCCCAGTTGGTTCCTCTAAAGCTTTTTAGGAGCTTGTTGGTTTGGTCGATTTTTTTAATAATATTATCAGCATGGGATTGGAAATTCAAGTTCGCGTCTATGATAACTCCTAGAATCTTCATCTGACTCTGTTGTTTTAACACATTACCATTGATCTTGATGTTAAGCTCCCAAGGATTCTTAGTTTTGCTTCTTTCTGCAAGCATTGATTCGCATTTGTCGTTGTTGAGTTTCATTCTCCATTTGTTGGACCAGTTTATCACATGATCAGCTCCCTTTTGAATTATCGTTTCCATTTTTTGTTTGTCTTTCCCTTGGGTCCACATTACCAGATCATCAGCGAACATGGCGGCTTTGAGACCTTGGATGTTGTGGTTGAGAAGATCGTTGATGAAAATGAGAAAGAGCAGGGGTGAGAGAACTCCGCCCTGTGGAACGCCTTCTTTGATACATCTACTCTTCCCTTCTGTGTTATTGAATCTTACTCTAGCTGTTCTGTTGGTGAACCAGTTTTTGACACACTTGGTATATTTGTGGGAGATACCCATTTCCAGCATCTTGTATAACACACAGCGTCTCTCCACACTCTATCAAAGGCTTTAGCAATGTCAAAGACCAGGATAAAAGTTTTGTTGCCTTTCTCAAATCCGTCAACAGTATCTTGGGTAAACATTAATGTAATAAATAATATCCCTTCAGATGATATTCGTATGGGAAGAAATTATAAGTTGGTTATAATTAACGACGAATAGGCTTATTTTTGTTTTTTCTAGTTTCACAAAAATTAAAATTGTGTAGAAAATGAAACTATATTTTGTGTTATTGGAATTATTTATTTTTACTTAACATTCAAGTTAACATTTTAAAGTATATGTGAGATTCCTTTGTTATATGAATTTATATTTCTTATTTTTGTTTATTCATTTCTTTTTATTATTATTTACTAACACTGATATCATTTCTACTTAACTCGCAATTGATATATTTAAGTACTATTAGTATTACTATTATTATCATATTATTATTACGTTTTATTGGTCGTGTAGAAGTTTGATTGAATAATTAAAATATGTGGATTGAATTAAAATGACTTATCTCTGTTAATATTACTTTTTGACAGCTCACTTGAGTAAATTAGGTGATTATGCGAATAATATAGCATGTTTTATGATTTTGAATATTTCTCAAATAATCATATAATAAATAGTGTTGGTAATAACCCTAACTCTCGCCCTAACATTTTCAAATGAATTGTTATTTCAAATGATTACAATTCTTCATAAAAATGTATTATACTGACTGAAAAATTATGCAATTTTTGAATGAATTTGATTAACTTTCCATGAAAATAAAACCGTTATCATATAAGAATATTACATTAAATTCCTATGAATCTATGTTTTTATAATTAAACATAACAATTATCAACAAATTATACGAAACATATATTTTATATATTTACACATATTTATTAGCTCATTAAATTAACATATTCCATCAGCATTTTTTATATTTCAGTATATATTTTAAAATTCCTTGTTGATTTTTGTAATATATATATATTTTAATACACAATCGATTTGTTAGGCATGTTAACAATAGTATTCATGCAAAATTTCAAATCAATAGATTATAAAAGAAAACCATGGAAACCGTTCAAATTTTCTTACAAACATATACATATGTACATCTTATATATATTTTAGTTTAATATTAATTTCAATACATTTGGTAAAATCAAGTGAAATATTGGATTGTAACCAGATTGTAAACCCATTATATATTTGTTGATCGAATGAATATTAATATTTACAAAGATTATATTTGTTTCGTAAATTAAATTATTTTGTTTTTTATTAAAAAAAATCGCAATTTAAAGCTGCTGTAGATATATAATTATAATTGCATATAACAATAACAATAACAATATTCTATATATATATATTTATATTATAATACATAAAACATACAATAAGTATTTATAAATAAAAATATATCTTAAATATCTTAAATATATTCCTAAGAAATAATATTAAATAATTTATAATCATGTTAGGATGTGTTTCTTATGTTTATGGAGTGGGCTTCCGACACTTATTAAAACAATGAAATTGTATTTTGTATTCATCTTCAGAAAGTTTTGAGGCCGTTTTAAGAAAGTTTTAATGACTCTTTCTTAATACTAAGACTAGGATAAAACTACAACTTTTCGCTTAAAACCAAACATAAACTCACCCAATGTATGTGTGTGTGAATAACATAAACAATTTTCAACTCTTATTAAGAGATTCGTCATTGTATAGTCAGTACAACATTCTGAGATTTATTACGTAATTATCGATGTCCGACATATTGGTTGAAACCTATCTTTTAGGTGGTTGGGATGAATGTAGTTATGTTTATTATGATATCACGAAAAATGCATGATTTATTAATTTAGGGGAGTTTATCTAAAGGGTTTCTAGTCTGTTCGGTGCACTTTAAAACCTTGGTCTATAAAAGTATGCCAGAGAGATTTTACAAGTCAATAATAACATTTAAATCCATATTTGTTTGCATGCTAAGAAGTACTGTATAAACGCAAAACGCCCTACATTGATTAAAGTCAATTTTCATAAATAGACTTCAAAAGATTGTAATCGGAAACATTTAACTATATTATGAATATAATGAAACCCAAATAATATAACAAAAGGAGAGACAATGAATTGTTTAATAAGACCAGGAAAAAGGCTTCCTCTTATCAACAATTGATAATGATTAGCTATCATAACCTTCATTAAAGTGTCACATATTCGATGGCGAAAGGTTCAAACTTCTTTTATTGACAATAAATAAGAAAGAAAATAGTATCTTCGAATCTTTATTTGGAAATAATTCGCAATATTTAATTATAATTCATGTGAATGGTTAGCCCAAACAGCTCTTTTAATCAGTGGAGAAACGCAACATTAATGACTGAGATATATATGAGAAATAAAGTATGCTATCGACTGAATAAAAAGTTGTTTTTGTATACAATTTCCAATTCACTTTCATGTAGCAATACTTTTGAAGAGTTCAAGTTACTTATAGTCTACCCTGTGTCCTGTATGTACTTACATTGAATGGGTCCAAAGAATAATCAGTAGCATAACAATTAGAATATATATAATATTAAAGTTTAATATTAAAGTTAATGTTAACAAATAATAATAATTATAGTTCAGTTTATTAATATAACAATTATAATACTGCATTTGATTTATACAAATAAAAGATTATACTATATAAATATTTGGAACAATGAAACGGAAAATCGAAGTCTCATCTTTGGAGATCAAGCCGATCACCAACAGTGAGTTTTACAATTATAGATAACAAATATTTTAGCGAAGGTACAAAAAAGCCGTTTATTATATTTGACTATCTAGGCATGAGTCAAAATAGCAAATACAAGTTGTTCTCTCAATAATAGAGCACCTTAAATAATGTAATTATTGAAACGCAGTAAATGAACGTCCACAACGTTAATAATGTTGAAAGAATTACTGAATTGGAAGTATCCAACAGATTGTGAAAAAATAAGAATAAAGAAGATATCTATATTGACATAAACTAAGTTGGGAACCAACAAAATGTTTGCAGGTTACTTTCAGTAATAGGTGTATATATTAAGATTGTTACGATATAATGGTGTACTTATACTCAATATTGGGATAGTATACATTAACACATATTACAATAGTCAAAAATAGTTATAATTTTGAAATAAACATTTTGAAAGATTTAAATTAAATTTCTACAAAATATGAATGAAAGATATTAAAGAGTAATGACATATGATTTAATTGAAATAAACTATCATATTTTTAATATTTTAACGAAGTATAAAAATACATAATAGCATCATACACAATAGAACCCATTTATGAGTAGGAAAAATCGTTCTATTAAATGTTTTACCAAAGCGGTATTACAAGGCTTTCTTTGGAAAAAGTAGAAATCGTATTCATTAGGCAAACAAAGGCACCTACTCATTTTGATGTACCTAAAAAGTACACATACATGTATTTCAGTTAAATCCTTTAAACATTAAACATTTAATTCAACAGTATTCTATATATTTAAAAGTTATATTTTCGTGATTAGACATCAAATTCACATCTGGGACAATGCAAATCTAAAAAGTAAATGATTAATCATTTAATTATATGACTTTAATGAATGCCGTTCTACTATATTAACATTAAATAAAAGACAACATGACTTTACTAATGGAGCTCAGTCCCATCGGAGCTTAACAAAAGCAACACAATTGTTGATTTATGTTATAATACCGTCTCTAAACAATGCATCTTCATGCTTTACATGTGCACTAAATAGGCCTATAATGTTTCATTTATATCTACAATACTCGGTCTATTAAAGCTAGAAACGCTAACTTCTTGCTTTGATTATGCGCAGAAAACTGCGACAGTATTGCACACAATATATATTACAGCTTCAGTCATGGCCTATAATATGAAATACTCGATTTATTTACGAGTTTGCAGGTTTATATGCAAAGTTTTCAATAAATTATAATTCTCCAGAAACATGCAAGCCGTTTATTATATTTGACTATCTTTGCATGAATCAAAGTAGCAAAGAAAGGTTTTTTCTCAATAATATAGCACTTACCATAAAAATGATTTCCTAAAAGATCACTAAGGATTGTCTTTCATTCTCTAAATAATAATGTTTTCACGATCAATCAATTTAAACGGCGACGCAACAAATTATCATCTACGTCAGATTATATAGAAGCGAATGAGATTTCAATTTTAGAATTAACTTATATGTTGATACGATAATTTTATGTTAATTGAGAGCTTTATTTGTATTTTACAGCTGTCTTAACCGTTTATGTTTGCATAATATACATGAAATTGTAAACAATTATTAATATATTGCAAACTACATATATACTATATTATGTACATATATATGCATAAAAGAAGCAACAAATTATTTAAGTAAAATAGGCTTAGTTTATTATAGGAACCCTCGGACAATCCGAAATATCCTGAAAATTAAGTAAAAGGTGAAACATGTGGGAAAATAATGAAAATTGGACGTTGGATGTAGTAATTTAGAGTTAGTGTTTTTGAGAGTGATATATATAATAGGAATAGCCTATGGTTGTAAGGGCATAAAAATTCTATAAGATGAGGCTGCGCTAGCAGCCGAAAACTTATAGAATTATTATGTCCGCAGAACCATAGACTATGAATTATATTTCAAATTGAAAATTGTACGTAAAATATTTCATTCTGTTAGAAAGGATATTTTAAATCATTAACAAATAGTTCAATTCTTTTTATTTTCAATAGTTAGCTATAATTATTGTACTATTTCTATGGCTATAATTGATTTTGCATTGTTGAAATTTATCGGGCAAATATAATTATATTTGCCCACTTTTTAGGACAAATATAGAACTTTAATGCTTTAGCTCTGAACACTTTATAATTTCAAGACATTTGCCTGCATAGACATAAAATATATTTTAATTGCTGTTTCTGGCTTTGAAACTCAATTTTCAAATTACTAACATTATGCAAAAGTTATATTGTATTATTTATAAAAATTATTGCATTTCTCTTAGTAATCTATTTGTTTACATATTACAAGACATATTTATGTTATTTTCATGTAAAAAATATATTATAAAGAGGATATTAATAAATGGACGTAACACTAATTTACTGTTTTTATAACTGATTTATGGTATCTATTCTTAAAAAAACGTTTTTACGAGACAAAGGGGTTCTTAAGGGACCTGTTTTAAGACTATAAAATCTTCTTTGTATAATAAACTATTAAACAAAACTTCATAAAATGGTTTGTGTAGCCAAAATGATTTAAAAATTACCTGTCGTGGAAATGGGGTACTACATTTATGTTTAACATGATCAACTTCTTTTGTATATACTATGAAAATATATGGAATTAAAAGTATACTGGCAAGAAAAATAGTGTGATCCTATATTAACAGATTATGTCACATTTGTTTAATTAAAAAGTTGAAATTACGCTAAAACAGTTGAAAAATAAATCGCGAAAAAGAAGTGTAATGTTTAACCTTTTTCGTTTGAATTTACACTTTACTTTTTGGTGAAACATTAGTGACACAATATGTTGGTAAATCGACGTCACTGCTGAAATATATAAATAATTAATTGTTAACATAAAATTATCGTATCAACATATATTATGTTGCTTGAACATATTTGATCTGGCCTCGACGTATTTCGTCTGACATTGAATTCTAAAAGTGAAATCTCAGTCGCTTCTATTTGATCTGATGTCGACGCATAATTTGTCCCATTGTCCGTTTATATTAATTGATCGTGAAATCCTTATTATTTCGAGAATCAAAGACAATCCTTAGTGATCTTATAGGGAAATCATTTTTATGGTAAGTGCTATATTATTGAGAGAACAACTTGTCTTTGCTACTTTGATTCATGCCAAGATGGACAAATATAATAAACGGCTTGCATGTTTCTGTGTTTCTAGAGAATTTTATTTTATAGAAAACTTTGCATATAAAACATGCAAAATCGTAAATAAACTGAGTAATTTACATATTATAGGCCATGACTGAAGCTGTAATATAAATTGTGTGCAATACTGTTTCCGTTTCATTATATTGGGTATTATATAATATTTAATAACATGAAAAGCCATTTATTTGTGTTTTATTTGTGTCAATACGAATCTAAATTTTATAATTTATCTTTATTTTGCTCTGTTACTATGTTATCATATTAAACTAAATACACGTTTGCATATTATCTCTTTTTTTGTACCTGTACTTAAATATTTGTTATCAATAATTGTATATTACTCACTGTTGGTGATCGGCTTGATCTCCAAAGATAAGACTTCGATTTTACGTTTCATTGTTCTAAATATTTACATATATTCTTTTATTTGTAAAAATCAAACGTATTATAATAATTATTTTAATAAATTGAACTATTAATATTATTATTTGGATACAATAATATTAACATTAACATTAACACTAAATTAAAATATTATACATATATATTCTAATTGTTATATTACTGATTATTCTTTGGACCCATTCAATGTAAGTACATACAGGACACAGGGTAGACTATAAGTAACTTGAACACTTTAAAAGTATTGCTACATGAAAGTGAATTGGAAATTGTATACAAAACAACTTTGTATTCAGTCGATAGCATACTTTATTTCTCATATATATCTCTGTCGTTAATGTTGCGTTTCTCGACCGATTAAAAGAACGGGTCTGGCTCTTGAAATATCGAGTTAAAGATATTATATTTAAACTGTTGAAACTATGTGTTTTTTTAATTGAATAATGACAGAGTAATAGTGTTTGCACAAGAACTTGTAACAACATGTGTAAGTTATAAAATAGATGAGCGTAGCTCGGAAAACACTATCTACCGAGTCAAAGCATAATTTATGGGGCTCTATTCTATAAATAGCTTGTTTTATTCGATGTGATTTATACTCAATATAGAGTCATTGCGCGATTCATTTAGGTTTGTTGATAAGTGAATGTGTCTTAATCAGAATTCCATGAAATAAAGTACAAAATTACATAATTACAAAATACATGATTAATTCCCATATTTTTATGTTTTAGTATAAAAAGAAGTTCTTAGGAGTTATTACAATTCCACAGATTAGCTTTAATATAAATTAGTATCTTTGATTTTTTAGTACAGAAATACAATGAAACAAAATAAAGATATCAAGAACAAATAAAAGTAATATTAGAAAATTAAACACAACATTAACATTTGAAGTGTATTAAATTTCATTATTTGGTCCTTTTCTGTCAATGAAAGCAACAAATACAGATGCTTTAAATCAATAAAAATCATTCGCAAATCCTCTTGCAGATACGAATGATATACATGCAAACAATATACAGATGATCACAAAATCGGCAGGTAAGTAATAATTGAAATAATACTGACTGATGCAAAAATATACAATCATAATAATAATTGTAAGTAATGTACATACAAAATGTGAAATAAAACTTAATAAAAGAAAAACAGCTATAAATATATCGATTGCAACAGTGATAAAGGAAAAGTTCAATCATGGAAACAGTAGAAGGGAACACTTAAAAGAATTTAAGGAAAGTATTGAATATCACCTTGTTTATAGAACTTTGGAATCAATTTATTCCAAATAATATTAAATAATTCATCTCTTGAACTGTTCCTCTTCTTCCAACTGTACTTGCTTTATTTCAAATTGGTGAATATCTTTTTATTAAGTTCTTCTGAAGTACTTCTTCATGAAGAATAGTACTATAAAAAAAAGTTAAAATAAAAAATTAATTAATTCTTTGAATTTATAAAATTTAATTTATTAACTGCTGATTTATATTAGAGTTCAATTTGAACTAATATGTATTATAGACAAAATAGTGCAGCAAAAGTTGTTAATTAAAACATGTAGGAACTAACTTCTAACAAATTTGAAGTATGTAAGATTATTCGTCAATATAAAGAGGAAATGGCATACAGTGAAGATGTTCTACATTAAATTGTCACAACATTCAAGAAATGTTCTTTGAAAACTTCAAATTGTGAGTGTATTAATAATATATATATACGAGTGTGAATAAGTGTTAAACTTGAAAAGCAAATTCACATAAAATATGTAAATGTCACAAATGTATACAATCAGACTGAAGATATATATCTTATAATAAACATTACATAAGAATAATAAATTAAACAATACAGTTGGATAATTGGTATGAGAAGAATAGGGACAACATAGAATTTTAGGAGTGTGAGCATATTTATTGATGATACAGAATCAGTAATGATAGTTGTTATATATGCTCGTATGTTTATATCTTGGAAACATTAGTGTTCTTAGCTTATCAATGATGCTGTAAACTCTTCATTATCGAGTTTAATCATTTTTAAATAATTTTAACTTGAGATTAACCCTAATAGCACTAATTTTAGATGTCACAACGCTTGCATGTGAAATGTTGTCGAATATTCAAGAGTCCATTACCTGTAAGTTGTGTAGCTCTTGTGGACTCACAAAAGCTATATAGCGATTTGTAAACTAATATGTGTGGTATTTATATTTTCATAATAATTAGACAAATTTAACTGGAATCCGGATTTACATTAATTGCCCAATCTACAGCGTTGTAAATATGGGCTATTTTGCCACAAACCCTTGACTGAAAGGGAAAATTAACTTAGTACCATTTAAATATCAGGATTCCAATCTAGATAAACTTTGGTACTTTGTTATTTGGTTTGACTTCAGTAAAGCTGAGAATCCAGTTTATGGCTTTTCGACCGAGGAAGATTTACTTCCTTCTTCCTGGACATAGGAGACCTACAATGGCTCTTCGGAACTTGATATCCATCAGGAAATATACGATGGGATTGATCAGACTATTCATCATGCCCAAATTGACACCAATAATATCAAAGATAGCTTTCGGAAAGATTCGTAGGAAGTGAAGAATTTCTATGACCTGATATGGCATCCAGCATGCTGCGAACGTGGCAACAATGAAGAATGTGATGCGGAAAGTTTTCATGATTTTCTTTAGTTCTTTCCTTTCATCTCCACTTGTTGCTAACAGACGACAAAGTCTACGTCTGGAGGAGACAACGCTAATACAGAGCAAGAAGTAACTGATCAGTGTCACGCCAAAGGGAAGATACCAAGCAAATAATCTGTGTAGGATATTAGCGGTCATGTTGTAACGTGTTGGGATGGTGCAGAGGAAATCCGGCTCCATATACCGATAATTAATCAACAGGGGCCAAACAATTGCTCCCCAGAGAATTAGCAGGCCAATTGAAAACCAAACTATTAAAATGACAGCAAGCTGAGTCCGTTTAGTCATTACCAGTCGGTGCTTCAAGGGCCAATGAATCGCGATCAGTCGTTCAAGGGAGAAGAGACTGACGCTGTATTTGCTTACATTGGCTCCGAAGTAACATAAAAACGTAATCGGTTCACACAGCCACTTCGGTAAAGGCCAGTAGGACCCGCAAAGCTGGGAGAGAGTGTAGTTAGGCCAGGTGAAAAGACCCATAAACATGTCAGAGGGAACCATCATGTGCCAGATTATGTATCCGCCTGGAAGTCTTCGTAATTTGGGATCCGTGAGGAATCCAGCATAGATAAGACCATTAATAATGAAGACAGCACAGGAAAGGATGCCAACAACGCTTCCGTATGTTATGGTATCTGGAAGATTGAAGAAGGAGTTATTCAAACAGCTAACAAAAGGACGTTTATAAGGCGTGTTGAACTTGATGAAGAAGGCTCTAAATTCGTCAGTAACTGTGGCATTGTCATTCTCCATGGTTAATCTAAATTATCTATCTTTTGACACGGAGAAGTTTACGTCAAATTATTTATACACACATAAAAAGCATTGCATGGCAATTTTCCTCGTTTTCGATATATCTCAAAAGATAAACCAATAAGAAATATCTCGTTATTGCTTACTTCATTTGTCGAATCACATTCTATGTTGAAACTTTCTTAATCTTGTAGAAACCGAACCCTAACCCTAACCACGCATAGTTGGTTAACTGGGTAATACATTCTTGCCTTAAAACTATTCAAAAACAAAATGTATATTTTCATAAAATTAATGAAATAATTTCTATCTAAATTAAAGAATTGCTTCTGCTAGCTTAATACATTACAAAAGTAAAATAATAATAATAATACTTTCTATCTTAATACCAATTAATAAAACAGTGAGAAAGACAAGTGATTACTAGGAACGTTTAAATAATTATCAATAATTATCATTTTCCTCTAGCTAGTTAAATAGCTTGAATAATTTTAGCGCTAAGTATTTTATACTAAATAGTTTACAAATACCTTACTAAAGTAATAATTAATCTTTCCCCAATATATAACAATCACAATAAAATGAAGACACAAAATTGCATTATCTGCATAATTCCCCACATAATACAAATAAAATCAATTATGAAATATAAATATAGTTTTCTTTTTTGCATTGACGGAGATTTCCTATGATTGACTTACACGAGTAACATCGATGTTGAGATAGAATAAATACAGAAGAAAGAGAGCTTTTTTTCTATATTTTCAAAAATAAATTGTAGATACCCATATTCATAAAGTCGGTGCTGGGAGTTTGTCTCTTTGGGATCAATTTCCACTTGACATCACCAATTCTGTTGGTAGAATTTCAGTGAGGAATAGTATGTGTTAGAAGGAAGGGATTATTATTTCCTACCTATATTTTTTGTCCATAAATTTCTAATGTGCACGCTCTGTGCAAGGTTGTTTGGTTTTCATTTGGATCATTTACCTACATAGAAGGTGTTATGTTTGATTTCAGATTATGTTTGGAGTGGTTTGTGAAAACATTCATAAATGAATTGAATATATTCAAAAAGTGTTGCAATTTATACATATAATTTAGTGCTTGTGTATTTTTGTTTAATGTGTAGACTTTTTTTTTAAGTTTATGTATTTCTTTCATTCATAATTTTAATTAAAGATCTTCCTCTTAGTTTGGAATAATTCTTAAAATATATGTTTAAGAAAGTTGAAAGGTGATCCATTATTTTGTTTAAAAATTAACCTGTTAAATTTTTTTGTCATGGTTTCTTAAATAATTTTTATATTATACTATTTTGTTATCCTTATTGCGCCAAAAGACTCGTGGAGAGATCCGATAAGTAGTATGGGGGGGCCTTTCCATACCACTCTGGTACTTTCAGAGGTGCTCCAGGATATTTTTTGCTCCCGGATAACCTGTTCTAAAGTCTATTCTTGTCCCATTCGTTCGCAGCAATGAATTCGTGGATTTCGCTATAGCGTTGCCAATGGCTTCACCTAAGCCATCTTCTCCATGAATGGATCCCAGGAGGTGGAATGGCGTTTTAAAATGATGGTGTTTTCATTAAAGGGGAGGGCGTTTCAGTTAAAGTTGTCTTCCCTCATGTAATTCACTCCTCTTCTTGGGCAGAATGTATATGTTGCAGAATCTGATAGCGCTTTAGATTTCGGGGTGTCTGATTTCGATCAGTTGACACTCCGTGGTTTTGTCGTTGGGTGCTGTTGTTCCTGGAAAGGAGACGGTTAGTTTGGAGACTCGCGAGGCTACCAACTCTGTTGATCTCTCTGGGCTTCAGAAAGGTTTCATACACCGGAATTTTAAGTGCTTTTGAGGTAGAGCTGTTAGAAATCTTAGTTTCTTGCAGGAAGACCAGATCCTGAGACCATCTTTCAAAGAGCCTGAATAGTTCTGTTTTCCAAGTAGAAGCGCCGTTGCAGTTTAATTGGAGGATTTTGTGTGGGCGGGAAGAATAGTTCTGTCCGGAGGCTCGGGGACTTCGGTGACTCGTAGGTTCTTCCACGGTGTGCAGGACCATGGTTGGTCTCGATGTCTCTTGAAAGATGAGCCGAGCAAAGTAAGCGGAGTACCATTGTTCGGCTTTAAAAAACTCGAGATTTCTTGTTAATAGCATTGTCAGATTTAATTGGTAAATTCTGCAAGCACGTTCTCCTGGTTTTGCCACTGTTAATGCTAAAATTTATGTAATGGTCGAATACCAAATTGACCTTTGAGCTTTTTAATTGTTCCGAAATGTGCTTAATGTAGTTATTGGATATATAATCATGTTTTGTTCTCTTTTTTGGTCAGCGTTTTCAATTTACCAAATTGCAGAATAGTTTTCCAAAATCGAATAACAGAAACAGACCCGTTCATCAATTATTATTAATATTCAATATTATGGCGATCGATCGTCTGAGCCTTGCCATCAACAATCGCCAAGAACCCTAAGAATTAAAGTACTTCTTTTCTGAGCAACGCATTTTTTTGTACCTGCCTTATTTTAATGTTTTTATTTTATTTTTAATATATGTAAAATAAGAAGGTTAATTTAGTTCCATATACACATGCAAATTGTATTGACTAGATTTTTGGTACCGTGTACTTTCCTCAGAGGCTAATAACAAAGTGAAAATACAGTGACTAACACGAATCTTAAGTGAGAATACAAGCCAATAGGACACGACACAATACAATAAACATGACAGACAGAATACTGAATCTATATTACTAGCGTAAGATTATATAATACTAATATAATAATATTGGTATAATAGTAGAGAATAAATGTAGCTCAGCTATAGAAAAAACAGCGAAAAACAAGAATTTACGCGTTAGAGTACAAATCCGAATAAATTGATGGTATGAATGAATCACGATGTTCATTCATGCTATGAAAATCTGTTGTAATGTAATATTTATGATTCTAAAATTAGACGTCTTTTCCACTGTGTTTTGACTGCAAGAATCGATATATTATCAAAGTCAATTCTGTGCTTACTTTTATATGCATAATATATATAATATTTTATTTATATATATACATTCTTTTAATTTTATGTGTCTGTATTTCCGTATACTTTCGTAATTTTATGTACCTATATACTATTTTTTATTGACACACGTTTTATTTAGTTATGCCTTATTCCTTTTATACATTGTATTTTTACAGCCACGTTATATGTTATATTTTAGCATTTAACATTTTTTATTATTTCTACATAAACTACGAAACTATGTTTCTACATTTCAATTGCGCAATCATTGTAAAAACGCTGTTATGTATTGCATAATCTCTGCCATATATGTGTGTGTGCGTTCCTTGATTCTAAACGGATTAGTTTTCTTCTATAAGTTGAATTTTTATCGAATACGGTGAAACCCGGAAATGTCATAATCTTTTTTAGGCTTTTTCAATTTTATTAAAGAGAATGTGGCCACCTCCGTTATTATAAATATCTATAAGGTTAAAGGAAAGCGTAGCATTGTGGGCAACGTGCTGGCCTTCAAACCTGTAGGTCGGTGGTTCAAGATTCGAAACGTTCTCCTGCAGCAGTATCCACAATACATTTTTCTTGCTAATAAATAGGTAAAAAATAGCTATATTGAAAAAGTGGTATCCACAATCATTCTTAAGTAAAAATTATAGCTAAAATCTCAAGCAAGCTTTAGACGTGTCTAAATAGCAAATTTTATTTTACTTCAACCATTTACCTGAGAGTTAATGATTATTACCAAATTATCTATAGGTATGAGTCATTTATTAAAGTGCAACAATATTTCACATCAAAATACTTTGGGTTATGTTTCGGTTAAATAAAATTAAAAACATTCATGACTGACTTTGTTGAAATTAAAGACGATCTAGACAGAATCCTAGTTATATCGACCATTATTCAATCCTCTTATTGAACAGAGTGACCGTGAAGTGTATATCAAAGATATAGATTTGATAAAGAAGGCATTAACTTTATTGAACTCATGATTAATTAATATGTGGTAAAATAAAGTATACATTAAAATAATCTGGACAATGAACAATTTAATAGTACCTACTAAGTACATATTCTTAATCAGCTGACATTTTCTAGGTTGGCCTTTTTATTGCCAAATAGGAACTCATAAAAGTTGTAAACAATATTCGTCACACAGACACATGACCAGTTTAGTTTGTCTTGGATTAGCAAAATATTTTTCTTCATTGTGGATACGACTTATCTATATTGCTAAGTGAAGACAAAATATTTGCTAATAAGTAAGAATTTAAGCGCAACTTGTTTTGCTTGATTTGCGGACATAATAATTCTATAAGTTTTCGGCTGCTGACACAGCCTCATCTTATAGAATTTTTATGCCATAGACTATTCCTATTATCGCCAGCTGTTAAGGTATTATCGGAACTATAGGTATTGTATATACATCGCTATGAAAATGTAGTGGTTACTAAAACTACTTGCAAATTCGACAATTATAACTAAATACTGATCATCTATTTTGTATTTATTATGCACAGTTAAAAGTATTTCATGAGTCCTCTTCAACATGATGTCACAAAAGCTTCTTAAACCATGGAAAGTGGTCTATTCAGGCAACTGTCATGTCTTCTACAAGTGGGAAGTGTCCTCCGGGATAAATCAAGACGTTTATCTATACTGAAGGAGACGTGTAAGTAAAAAGAAAAGATTGGTAACAAATATTTTAGTCAGACGTACCTGTGAGTGTTTACTAACCTATAATTCAATTCATGAGAATAAATGAATAACTACTGAAAGTGAAATTAACCATCTCCAAAATGTTGTCACATGGAACCAACCAATAAAAAAATGGTTATGTTGTACAACGCTGCAGTAGCACTTTTATTAAATTAAACTAAAGCAAGAATATATCCGTTAATTGGAATATATTTATCTAACATATTTTCATAACTTGAAATAAGCGAGGCACAAGGATACGTTTCATACAAACATATTACTTGATTCAACCACAACATATAGCAAGCCTTTATCAAGACCTTAAATGCGAGTTTTTAGATTTTGACAGCGAAAGTCCTTTTCGTACTATACATTGAACACAGCTAGATTGACTTAACCAGCCCCTTGTTTTATTTTTGCTGTCATTTTTACCTAAAAAATGAGAGAGCTTTAGCTCTAGTGACTTTCCTAATTAATATGCCTATTCAATAGCATTTAGTTTTTTTTTCATTACATTTGCACTCTCAGGGTGCACACGTTACCCCTCCAAATTGCATCGCGCCTATTCCAATCTCCGGCCAATTTTCAATCAATAAAAAATAGTTAGAAAAACAACTGTAGCGTGTGCTTACCTGATATAATTGTTGTACATAAATGAATAGTATCGACATTTAATAAATATTTATAAATGACATTGGATAATGGATAATAATATACATTATCGTCAAATGAGCTAGTTATCGCCGCATGAGACTATAATAAGTTATAACATAACTTGCTAGTGGCCATTCTTGTTATCACCTCCTGTGTTCTTTTAGATAATGGTCAGTATTGATTCAGTGCATAATTCGAACATAATTAGATTGCGCAATATCTAGCAGGTATAAGTCAGCCTGATTGGATTGTTAGAGTGCAACATTTGACGATAAAACATATTTATCGTCTTATGGCTGTCTTCTTGAGCTTCGCTCTCGTCTCAGCCATAAGACGATAGCTATATATTAGTTGTAATTGTAATAATATTACTTGTAGTTGTAATCAGCTCCATGTATATAATCACCTTGACTAGAAATTACATAATACTAATAGTAAGTTATTATACACTAAAAGTAAATATGTATGTATTAAGAGTATATTGGAAACATGATGTCTATGAAATATATACATGATTTAATGTTATCGAGAACAAAGTCAAAAAGCATAATTCAGTTATTGGAACTCTGTCTGTGACTGTGGACTGTGAGTAGCATTATTATTTATATATATTTATAATTCATTGATTTAACATTTGCAACTATCGATGATTGATATGTCAATAATAAAAAAACTAGAATTTTTAATTTTGTTCACCACAACTGCAGCGTGAGAATGATCGAGATCGGTTGAGAATATAAAAATGCAACATTTGGAAAAAATTAGAAAATATTGCCAAACTATTCGAATTCTCCCGGCCAGTTTTATTGCGCTTTTAGCAAGGAGTGGGGGTTCTTGCCGCTTGCTCTATATTCTTT
>JAYRBW010124190.1:0-16694 GCA_036023295.1 Invenusta paracnida | reverse complement strand
GTCGAATAAGCCATTATAGACTCGGAGATTCCAACCATGTAAACGCTCAAATTCGGCGTTTACTGTATACTTAAAACTGTAATCCACTATGGTTAAGTTATTGTTTAGTGGCGTACGTTTATAAGGCATTAAATGAGCCCGTGGAAAACAAAATGTGAAAATTCGTTTCATAAAATGTTTTATCAAACAACTATAAACGATAACCTGAATGATTAATACCAATATGCTGTCGTTAAAAGTCTAGTCAAACTATTCCACGCAAACCGGATTATAATTATCCACGGTTAACCGCGTGGTAAGTTCAAATCGTTTTGTTATATAATCCTACTATCAAATGATGTCAAGATATATTATTTGAAATTCATCAGTGCTTTCATAAAGATCAAATTCGAATTTTAAAACACTCGAGCCGTGTTTGACGAGAAATTACGTAAGAAACTGTTTCCGTTGGTTTATCCACACGATGGTCGCCTCCTAGAAAAAGACATTTTTGTTTGGGATATACATTATACCCTAAAAATATTTATTAATTAGTTAGTTATGGCTCTGTAAATATTCCTTTTTGTTTCAATTAGTAATTTGAATTTTTCCAATTTAATCACAAAATATGCGTTATTTATTACGATATTTTAATTTGATTTTCATTAATATTAACGTTATGTTTTTAATTTTTTATTCCGCTCACTAAACTGAATTAAACTGAAGCATTTTAGTAAATTCTGAATGATAAAAAATACAACCCAGTGCCTTATAATATAGCTATCGTCTCTAAGTACTTATAAGTCTAGTATTCTATTTTACCTGCAAACAGACATCTCCAATCTCCATGAGAGTCGAACAAAGCACAGTGATAAGCTCATACTCATAAAGTAGTTCGCGCATATTGGTCTCTCTTGCAGACACCAAGCATCCCAGTAGAGCGATCGCCTGGCGCATTGTGGAGCTGGTGACACTCGCCTGATGCTCCAGAATGAGCTGCATGAGCACAGCGGAAAGGCCTTGGCGCTGGAAGACAGTGACCCCCGCGTGCCGCTGGGTCAAATAGTCGGTGAGGAGTTTGAGAAAGTAGGAGGGCGAGGGGTCTTGGTCCAGCAGGAAGGACTCACCCTAATGGGAGAGAAGAAAGGATGAAAAGAAACCATGAGAATGGTAGCCTTATAGACAACACTTATTATATAATCACACTATAATTTGCATTGGCAAATTAGAATTTCAAAGTGCTATTTACCGCTATCTGCATAAATTGCCATACAAATAACAGTACTAAGTAGTATAAATTATATCTGAGTTGGAAATTAAAATGGAATTATTATTTGTTATGAATAGAAAAATAACATCTTCTTAGACTATTAACAACTTTTTCCATCTAGCATTTCAGATAGCTTATCACACAATTAATTCAAAAAAAGAATAGGTGCTGATATAAAAAATGAGCTTTTTAATGTAGGTACTCTAGCCAAATTTATTGCGTTCCTATTATTAGCGTTCCAAGATAGACCAATTCTCGTTAGCATCAATGACTTAAGATGCTTGCATCTGACAAGTTAATCGCTGATGCTTTTGTTCTTGGCTAGACAGTGCTACCGCATCGTCTAATAACAACAAACACATCTCATCTCATCGAAATTGACCCCTTTTAAAAAAGTATCTAGAAACGTTTATTAAAAGTTCCACTTAAGTGAGATTTTTTTTAATGTTTTGTTTCTTAGCACTTGACGATTAATTTGATGCAAAACATGAGCTTTTTAATGCACAAGTTGATTTATTAACGGTCAAAGACAGGCTCTAGCTCGGAACCCTCAGTGAGAAAGAGAAAGCCATTATAAATATTATAAACAAATTCTTAAAATATAACACAGCATTATTCTATGATGTAGCTGATCAAATCTTAAAATTCAAACCGCAGTCTAATTTTCGTCTGCCTTCTCGATTGATATTGACGCTTTATCGGAAAATGCGCTTTCCACATGAAATTTATTTTTAAAGTGCAGAATTAGAGTCGACGGATTTTTCATCGGTAGCTAAAATATCGATTGACAATTAGAAACATTTCTGAGAAATTTCATTAAATAAATACATTGCATGGATTTGTATATCGATTGACAATTTGAAATATTTGTTGATAACCGTCTATTATAGGCCTATTCTCCTTAGCATTGATAACTAGAGCTGTTAGCATCTCTCAAGCTAAACGCTGACGCTCTTGTTCTTGGCATTCTACTGCGTCGTCTAATAAATTAAAATATTCAAATTTGCAAAATATTATTGAATACTCTATTATTATGAACAATCTTTTTATATCACCTAATTATTAGAATTATCAATTTTCAATAAAAGACACTACTAAAGTACCTAGTGTAATAAAAATGAATTCAAGAAACGACATTTTGTTGAAAATAGAAGAAGCAAATCTTCACGCAATTGAATTAAACAAACTCATTTTGGAATTACAAATCAAAGAATCGGAACAAAACAATGCCCTACAAGAGTCGGAAAATTATGCCCGTCTCACTGTTGATAGTATTGAAGAGAGGAATCATACTGTTCTTGAAGAATTAGAAGAGAAAATGAAAAACTCTGAAGCTCGAGCTGATGAATTGTCAAACAAACTGAAAGGCTTCGAAAATGAAATTGAAAATTTGAAAGAAGTATCCCGTATAATAGATGAAATATTTAAATATAAGAATGATTTGAATGGGGTGGTTCATATTTTGAACCAAAATATTTCTCGGTAAAATAAGCATATAAGTATATACATGCATTTAACGAGCTTTTATCTTTCATTGATAGTTATAATAACTTTTTAATTGAAATGTAAATTGGAATAATTCAATTTTATGACGTTGTATTCGCATAATAAATATCCAATGGCAATTTACTTTACGCAAAAGGTATAAAAGGAATTTAAAACATAGGTGCAATACTATACGTGCAATCGCAGAGTATATATATATGTATATATATATCTAATGTGACATGTCTCTACGGTAATTGCCAAGGAAAACTGTCAGTAATTTGTTTCAATACTTATTTTATGATATTGATTGATTAAATATAAACATTTTACTAAACTAAAGCGTTTCATTATTCTTGTTTTTGTAAATAGCAGGAAAATAATATTATACAAAAGACGTATAATTAATGGATTCGATTAATTAAATTTGTAATTTTACTTGTCTATTTACCTTCAGCCGAATTTTATATCCATGAGAGCTTTAATTATTTGTGAATTATAGTTATCTATCTCATTTACATATTATGCAGAGAAAATATAACTTTATATAATTTAATATATTTGTTAGGTACTACATAAGCAGCATAGACTACCAGGTAGTACTATGAAGTCAATTATTACTCTATGCTGCTATGAAGTATGAATGAATAATATCCACAAGGTAAATTATTAAGGCGGGATATATATATATGCAAATCTTAATAATTAAGGTCTATGCCCACCGAACGCAGCGCAGCGCGGCGCGTCGAAAAACCAATCTACACCGAACGAGTCTCAATGCAGCAAAAATCGATACACTATGCAGAAAATTTGCATATATAAACAGAGAAGAAGGGGGATGTATACTGAGTCCCTCTTCTTCGCCTATAGGCTCTGTGCTCTTTTGAGGTTATAAGGTCAAATTGCAACATAAATTTGATAAATTAGTTTACACTCAATAGCTGATGCTCAGGGGAGAAGGGCATTTAAATTTTTTTTTCTATCACAATTCTATCCTAATGTTGTTTCTTGAATACGTTCACATTTGCACATTGAACTGGCAAAGTAGGAAGACCTAGCTTTACTGTTACTATTACGCAGGAGAAAAAGGTGCCATAACATAGTATCACTGTAAACATCACTTTCCTAAAGTATGCATCATAACCTTTGTCGAACCCTAACTTCATCTGTGAGCTGTGGTTAATATTGATTTTTGACGGGCGTAAAGTTGCGAATTTTCATCATCGATTTTCGACGAGCTGCGCTGTGCTGTGCGGCTTTCGATGTGCATGCCCGGAAGATTTGTTACTTTTAAACTTTTTGTCATGAGCTGCGTCCAGTGTGCAAAGGCCTTTAAGGCTTGAATTAATCAATCGATAGTTATCTCAATGCTGCAGTACAAATCAGTTTCTTAAAGCTAGGAGTATGTATCCATAGAGATTTAAATAGATTTCTAAATTCCCATTTCTATGTATGTACCAGGTTCGAACTTGCGACCTCTGGGTTTAAGTGGGTTAGAGTGGTATCCCAGGGGGTTAGGCTCCTGCTTTAAAACACGATGGTAGCAAGTTCGAAACCCGGTGCTTATACCTACTCCTGGTTTAACAAATGTATTTGCGTTGCAGCATTGAGATAATTATCGATTGATTAATTTAAACCTATGGCGACTAATTAATTAAGATTTGTATATATCGGCAAGGCGTGAACACAATTTACGCAATATATTATTATTAATCACATATTAAGCCACATTATTATATTATACATGATATCTTAAGAATCTGTTCATTTGCATACCTACTTTCCTATTATATGTAAGTATGAAATTTAATCGTATATTGCGTCATCTCATTCAGTTATAGAATCGTTCCATACAGTTCTCTGCTATTACGTATTATTATATTTTGTTTCATGACAGTGTCAGTTGAGTTTATTTGATTACATCTTAAAGTTAAAAACAAAAGCGTCAGCGATTAGTTTGAGAGATGCTAGGAGTTGTAGTTAGTAATGCTAAGGAGAATAGGCATATTTTTGACCACTAATAAATCAGGCTAATGTGCATTAAAAATCCCAATTTTATATCAACATATAATCGCTACCTATATGCACGGGAGCAAAATTCACTTATGTTGAACTTTTAAAGGGGTATCTATGTACCTTTTTGTAAGGGGTCAATTTCGATGAAGTATTATTTTTGTGAACTTTAGAGTTCATACATATGTATTTTTTTATATAGTTATTTTAATAGTAAGCATTATAGCATTATTTGAACGTTTTGTCTACGATTTGGTTTCCTGGCTTTCAATTTTACGACTCGTTTTTGCTTTAATATATTATATATTCGACAGTAAAATATATTTTTCTTAGTCTCAACTGAACGAACAAAACAATCAAAGTATGGTATACTAACTGACCTGCGGCATGAGGACATTATCAATGGTGTCATAGATGACCTGCAGAGCGTCGGGAGAAGTTGTCGACACCGACGACTCGCCACCACCACTGTTGTCCGACACGAAGATTCCCGTGAAATCCGAGAACAACTTGAGCGCAATAAGCCGCGTGTCAGGTGCGGAACTTGCGGCACAGAGGCGGCCAAGTGGCGGCAACATCTCCGTAATAATGACCCCCGAGTGACGAACTGCGAGAGGTCCGTGTTGCGATATCGATTCGAGGATGGAAAGGCTAGTCGCTATCAACTCTGCCTTGGCACCCGAGCCTACGGCTGGATCGATGTTAGTTTCATTCGTATCCAAACTGTGACAGTGGCCGAGAAGGCGGCCTAGAAAGGTGACGAAGGTGGCGTCGACAATTCGTCCACGGAGGGTGTGACTCGAGACAAAGTGTCCGAAGCAAGGTAGCAGGGCGAGCCACTGTTTGAGCTTCTTTCCCTGGACGGTGGAGGGATGTTTACGGCCGGCTACTGCGTCCAGGGCGGCGATGATCTCCTCTGAGATGGCGGGGACGCTGGAGACAAGGAAAGACTGGAGGCGCTCCAGACAGGCGGCGGTGTATGCGGTTACTGCCTAGATACGGTTGTGTAGGTGAGGAAGGGAAATAATGTGTTGACTATTTAGAATGAATTAAGACAACAAAAATTTTCTACAATTAATAATATAAGCATATATTTTTTTATTATAATTCTAACAAAATAATTAATTTTTTACAAAGTACAAATTATTTAAAACTAAAGAATCGTAGAATTAAATTACAGTTTTGTGTTTTTGGTAAATGATTCTTTTGTAAAAGGTATAATTTTATTTCTGTGTAACAAAAATATATTAATAATCGAATAATAATTAGATATACTATAAATAATATTCCTTGAATCTAGCGCTTAGAGTTCCTATTTCACGGCTCTCACTCAAATTTAAATATTATATAATTAATGATATACATATATTATTCTCGAGTGTACTCAAATGTATAAGTAATAAGATAAATTTAGGTACACATTAAATACACTATAGCCATATATAATTATTTAAAAAACTGTAAATCATTTCATTTGGAATTTTGACGCTTATTGTTTTAACTCACTCGACAAATAGTCATGTATTCCTCCTGTAGATTATTTTAGTCAATAGGAGTCTTAATCCTAGACTTCCTCTAATCATTTCTTAGCATTATTTAAAGAGATTAACTCATTCTTTCTTCCACTTATAAAAAAATTTCATGACAACAATTTGCGCTATTTTTGGTAAAAAGAAGCTCATATTTAAAGAATTTCAATATTAGTTGCTAATAATTCGTTGCAATACTTAACTATAATATTATTTATTAACTCCGTTTCTTTTAATGGTATCAAGCCTTTACTCAGTTACTCTTATAGGCAATTATGTATTGATAAAATTAACAAGCATATAAGTGAAAAGGAGAAATCGCACGAACCTGCTGCGTCGATGCCGCTTCTCCTGTCGCCGTATTCCGCCCCGAAGCCGGCGTTTGTCGTCTGATATCCCGTTCAATGTAGAGCACCAGGCGATGACTGCAGCACACCACCAATGAGTCCAACGAATTCTCCAGAATCGCTAAAATAATGAGGAAGGTTTTCGCCCTGTTGACTGGTGCCGGACTCTCCAGCATTCGAATCACGGTCTGAATAAAGCCGCGATCCTGGGTTAACTTGCGACTGCAACTGGAGGTCGGATTTGCGACTAAAGCGATAGCGAACATGGTGAGAATCGATGCCTGCACCTTCGAAAGATTGATGTGGAGGTTTTCTAGCAGTGCTTCCACTCCCACCTTTTCTACTAGAGACTGAAATATACTTGGTTGAAGGCGTGTAAGATGGCAAAGGGCGGACATACTTGCCACACGCAGAGCATCGAGGGTCGAATGACGATAGGTTGCCCATAGCAACTGAGCTACTTCGTTTGTTGTCAAATGGCTGGCGACGCTGTCACTACCGGAGGAGTTATTGACGGTGGCTACGAGGTTCTCTACAATTCGGACAGCAAGTAGGCTTACGTTGACGTCTTCATTCTTGTGCAAACAGCGGATTATCTGGGTGAAGGTCATAGCGGGGATGACAGCCATTTCAGCGCTGGCTACACGGCAAACCAGCTCCCCAAGAGCGGCCAGTATGGATAACTTAACCCGGACGACACGGAAGTTTTCCCGGAGTAATTCCGTGAGTGATATAACCAAATCGGCTACAGGTGGTGTCTGGTTGGGATCCAGTGTGTCCAGATTGGCGTAGAGGCAGGAGAGAAGACGGAGTAAACGAGAACGTAGTTCCGAGTGGGAGTTCTCCTTGAGTTGTCGGACGGATTCGGCGGTAAAGCCACGATCGGCAAGTTCTTGTGCGAGGTCGGGAATAAGCGCCAAAGTAGTGAGGTAGTTGATGAGCTGGAGGCGTTTCTGGGTGGGTGGGCCGCGCTCGGGAGCGGAGAAGGCCGCGTAGAGCTGAAGAAAAGTAGAAAGGAGAGGAGGAGCATTACCGTGTTATAAGGCGAAATGTGCAACAAAATATTACAAATTCAAGTAGATAATTGTGTAACCATATATTGATATTTATAGATTAATCTACTGATGATTATAATTATGAGTAAAAAGTAGAAATACACATATAAAACTTAACAGCATAGTGTTTTATATTATAAATCGCATAACAAATAAACGTCTTGAACTTGTTACTATTTCAATAAATCTTCAAAAGATTTGTATAAAACTTTAATACCAAGAAAATGATATAAAATAAGATCATCAGATATTTGATTAATTTTATCATTTTTAAATATGGAACGATTACAAATTGATAAATTTAATTGCCTGATTAAAATTATTAATTGTTCGATAAGACTTACAAATTTTACAGAAGCATTTAAAAATTGTTAACGTCCTAAATTACACACGACTACAATAAATGAGATTCCAGTACCAACCTGACTATAGTGTTTGCCGCGCTCCTGCTGTCCCAGTCCACGCAACTTCCCGGTAGAAAAGGGAGGCACGGGGAGGCACTTGGGATCAAACTTAAGCGCCGTTCCCTTGGCCAATTTGGCTGAGTCTAACAAGCTTCCACCCCCTCCCCCTGTCCCCTCCACTTCAAAGAGAACACACTGTAGGAGTTCTGCGCGGCCTGGGTCCACATTCATCTGTGACGTTACACCTGATAAGACGGTTGTAGCCCTGCCAGCCCCGCCTGGAGTACTGCCCTGTCCCTGTTGGCTGGTGTCCTGGCCGCCTGTGATTGGCCGAGAGGGAACAGCCAAAGTGAAGCTCACATCCTCGTGATCAGGGTCAGTTGCTGTGCGTGGCCGATACTCGTGTAGGCGCGAGTCCGAGTGAGTGGGTGGATTATCGTCCTCCTCCTCGTTATTGTCAACAGCGTCTTTTTGTCTTTCGTTGTCAAGGTGATGATCGGAGGGTTGATTTCTTCGATTGCTGCTGCTCTTCGATGTTGCAGTGTCCTAAAAATGAGGTCAGAGAGTTAAGAGGTCTTTTAAGAGTTAATTAAGTAAGCTATGCTGTCTGGTGTTTTTCTAAGATGTTCTGCTATCAAAGTGCCATTTAAATTTACTCAGTTTTACGATTACGATTTAAAGTTTGCGTGCGATATTTCGAATTTATAAATTTCACAAAATTGTTACCAGTATTTCTATAAAATGAAAAGTATGAAAACGTGAAGATAAAGTAAAGGCATTTATCTAGATACTGATGTTAGCAATCTAATATTTTAAAATATTCTATTTATAAAACATTACACCTATCTCAATTTATTAATACATTTACAGGGAAAATAATACATAATTATTTAAAATCTTACTCAGTTGAAAAAATAAGCTCATTCTAAATTTTGTTAAATACCGTTTGTAATTTTAGTGTGAAATAAAACCTAACAAGTTACATTCTTATATTAGAATTGTGTATTGTGATTAACATAAATATTATAATACATACATTTACATAATCATACATAAGTTATCCCTGTACGTACATGATAAGTTACAAGATCTATGTCACTGTATTGTATAGGTACTTTAACTATAAGCTTTAGAAAATACTCATGACTAAATTATAAAATGTATATTTAATTTATATATTACTGTTATTATTGTCTACTATTTAACATGGTAACATTATTATATATACATTGTTTACACAGAATATATTAATTTCGCTGATAAAGTTTCAAATTATAAATTCATACCATATTTTTATTACATTTTTATGCACAATCTGTGTCCTCCAAAATATTATTTATAGATATTAAATTTAAGATAGCAAATTTAACATAACATCTAAGCAAAGGGTTTCAATATTTATCTTAAAGCATCTTTTTATAATGTACGCATTTTATAGCGAACAATCCAAAAGTATACTGAGTTGTAAAAGTATACCATAAATTGAATTATATCTTAATACAAAATTTATAACCCAGTTAAAAGAAAAAATCATCGAAAGCAGTCTTACCGTTCGGTTCTGATCTCGGGCCGATCTCGCTGACATCATCTCCCGAAGATCCCCCACTGCTGAATTTCGACTCTTGAATGCAACTTCCTTGGGCGAGGCCAGGTCATCACCATCTCCATCCGCTCCAATCTGTGAGACCTCCTCTCCCGTATTGTCCCCGTCGCCAGCAGTGATGAGAGTGGTAGGGGGCGGCGGTGCGGCCATGTCCTTCAGTTCGCCGCGCCAGAAAGCGTGGTGGACGAGCTGCGGAAGAGTGAGTCGACGCCTGGGGTCCTTGTCCAGCAGACCGTTGATGAGAGAAAGAAACTCGGGTGAGGCTTTGCCGGAGACTCGGGAGCCACGGGAACGGGGTGGGGGGAAGTCGCGGTAGACGATCCGGTCCGCTATCTGCTTTAACGAAACCAAAATAATATAAATATTCAAGTATCATATTTATACTACTTTGCTACTTTTCAGTATATGACAACAAATATAATAATGATATAATTATTTTGAAATTTTTCTAAAATGTCATAATTCTAAATTTGATATAATTGAAAGAATAATAAGGATACTGTAAAGATGTTTACAGTAAATGATATACAATATGTATCCACCATTTACATTATGAAATGAACACATAAATGCTTATTTTTATTAAATTTAAAATACAATCTTCAAAAATGTGTTGATTGGCAATGTTATTTCTACTTTATAATCTTGGAATAATTTATATATTTTAAGTTTTTAGTTTTATGAATCTAATTTTGGCCAATTTTAATCGTAGTTATCAAAAATAATATTTACATACTACCGATCAAATATGATGATGCAATCTAAAAATAAGATGTACTGTGAAATATTAAAAGAATTCCAGTTATTTTTGTCAAGGTCAATAAGCCCCTGGGGAGTTATAAAAATAAATCTGTACATGAATTAGATCTCATAATAACTTTTGTAAATGATTATTTACAAGAATAACATTACATTTAAAGTAATATTGAATAAACATATTGGTTTACAGATAAACAGACAATTAAAGAAACAATACAATCTAAACTCATTATAATTAAACTGACCTTTGATAGTAAAATTAAGGCATTAAAAATGCTGATTATATAAAAATAGAATAACAAATTTCTTAGATTTCATCTAGTAAAGACATTTACAGTAGAGATATTTTTATGTGCTACAAATATTAAAGAGCTAATTTACATATAAAAGTATAAAGCTGTATTTAAATAATATTTATCTTGATAATATGAAATAGCATAACAAATTTGATTTAGATGGAACTAATCAATAGCGAATTATGCAATAAAATATACTTGAATAAGACGTGAACTAAAAGAGTGTGTTCATAAAATTCAACTTCGTTATTTTAAAATATTTGTAAAATAGATACTTGGGTTATTAAATTAATGGTACAGTCATTAAAAATCTCTCTGAGACGATTTATGAAAAAAGAAACATGCAATCTTAAAAACATTATCTATAGAGAAATAATAATCCCACCTGTTCATCATTATTGCCTGTGTAAGGCGGTGTACTGCAGTACATCTGATAAAGCACACACCCCAGACCCCACATATCAGAAGCCTGAGTGGCATTGCCTCCTTTGAGCACCTCGGGGGCAGCATACGAGGTGGTAATCCGGGGTGATGACGTCCCTCCTCCCTCGTCCATACCTTCAAGAAACTGATCAAACAATTCGTTGATATTCTCATCCTCCTTTCGAGCCAGCGAGAAATCAAAAAATTTTAGCGAGCCCTGACCATCGAGCATAATTTTCTTAGGCGACCAGTCGGCATAGATAACATCGAGAGAGTGAATATAGGACAAGCCGCGTACAATATCAGCGCCAAACCGACGAATGGCACTCTCTGGGAGATGACTATCCTCGAGAATAATTTGGTCCAAGCTGCCGCCAGTGCAGAGTTCAATAACAAGCCAGAGATGGTTGCTCGTCTCGTACCACTCGAAGAACTTGACGATGTTAGACTGGTCAAATTCGTGGACAAAACGGACGTGGTTAGTGATTTCAGCACGGAAGTTTTTGTCGACACAGCAGATTGCGAGGAATGCGATAGTTCCCTTTCGCCGACCCTTGTAGATTATCATCCCCTCCCGTTTTCCGATTTCATCATAGAGAACGAAGTTTTCCATAATTTGTTTTGTGAATAAGAATTACTGTGTAGTTTTCTGAGAGTGAAAAATGTAGTATAATCAAAAGATGAGAAAGGCATTTATTTTAACCTAGTAGATATATAAAATACCATGTGTGCATGGTCTGATAAAGCAAAACAATAGATCTACTCAACCTATGTATCTCCAGTATAAATTTGAAAATAACAGCAACAAATAAACTAATATAATTATATTATATATAAGAATTCAAGCTGTCTACTATGTAGGTTTTAAGACTTGAACATATGAATATGTACTGTAAAATATGTAAATATTGTATTAAAAATTTCAGTGATCTTATTATATAACCATAAATTCACATTTTCATATCATAGGATGTCAAAAATCAACAATATACAATAAGTTTAATTACATTCAAGAGTTTTCTATAATATTAATGAAAATTATTATAAATAAACATTTTCCAAACCTTAATAATGCTTACAGATTTATTGAATAAAACTTAATAAATGTAAAAGATAAATGTAGGGCCAAAATGAAAAAAAATGAACAGTGTAGTAGATATAGTAACATAGAGTTAGTATTTTGTAAATAATTTATGTCTGATCAGTAATTACAAAGCCAGACTAAAATTTGTATTTAGAAATACATGTATATATTTGTTTTTTTATCGAAAAATAAATATACAAAGTGGTGCAAAAAAAGCTAATTGAATACTCTTATTCATAAAAAAAAAATCAAATCACCAATAAGTATATTACTAGTTTAGATTTCCTTTAATATAAATAGCGTTTTTTGCATCCCATTGTATAACGTATGTATTACACAATTTTAGAGTAATATGTCAAGGTATATATGTATAGTTTGATTTAGATAAAATACAAATCAAATATGACTACTATTATATGTAACAAGTAAATAAAATATTTATTTTACGAGTATTATTTAACGTTTTAAAGTGTTTTAAAACAAATATTTTTGTGACTAATAAAAAATAAATAATCATGAAAAATAATAAACAACATCTGGATAAGTTGCATCAGGAACAAAATAGTGAATAAGATATTTTGTCTCAACTAAAAATTTAGATTAGTTAAACAATATACTTTCCTTGTAAACGTTTTGAAATTTTACTAATAAAACAAGTTTTTATACATTTTCTATTTCTATATATTTTAATAGTTTATTCTGCATTTTTAAGGCACTAAAATGAAGAAAAAAAATGATGGTATGGCAAATATAAAAGCCAAGAAATGAGCTCAAAGATAAATATGAAGTATGAAAATAATACAACAGCTGTGTTATGATTAATGTATTATTTTATATTTTATATGAAATAGTTTCTTATATATAACAAATATGTAAATTTTATAAATGCAATGTAAAATTATCAAAATCAGTGTGGAGCACCAACATTTTTTGAGATAATAAGACATATATTATATTGTAATAGTATGAAGGTGTGGAAGAAGGTAGTTTTATTGCATAATTAAGATAATTACAAGAATGGTCTCTTCAGCACTAAAACCATGAAGAATTTTATGCCTACTTTAATCTCAAATATATAACAGAATTACATATGTGTCTGTTAGATTATTTTTATACAAATTAGCTTTGAGCACATGCTTTATATACATTTGTAGCACTGACATTTTTGTTATGATATCAATGAATTAAAAAAATACAATTAACTTCTAAAAATATAATTTGTAAAATATAAACAATAATTTTAAAATAAATATAAATCATAAAAAAACAAAACTATTAATTATATTGTATAAAATATATGATTTTTTCCACTGTTAGGTGATTTATTTCCATAAAGAAGATTTCCACATTTTCTTAATAGTATGCATAATATCCCAATTTTTGCATTTAAATAGCCTAATTTTGGACTAGATATTGAATAATAATTTTGAATAGCAGTATAAAAATTAAAACCTGAATTGTCTGAATTTGTCTATCAATATTTTCTATATTATCTTTAAATTATTGTTACTTTTTGGTTTAATCAATCAGGCTTTATTATGATAACTAAAGTGTCATTTTTTATACAATTATTTAATTATATAGTGTTAAGTAAGACTATTATATATTTTCACTTGAAAAATTCTAGTGATTCTGCAAAAGAATTTTATTGCATATAGTTTTTTTGATAAACTATTTTTATCTCATAACACTTATGCTATTTTTCAACTTAGGCATATGATATGAATATGTTCTCATATTAATGTACATTTTGAGTGATGGTGAGTATGTAGTAGTTAGAATATTGTGCTTCTGAATTCTACTTGTGTTTAGATTGTGAAGAAGTTTGAATTTAAATCAAAGATACTAAAGTGAGTTATTTATTTTTTAATGAAGAACGACATATGAGGTTTTTGAATATTTAAAAGAAGTCTGAAGTATAAATTATTTACCAGACTTGATAATTTGTAAATAAAATAATACATTTGATGAACATAACTTTTCTTGCGGATATTAAATGTGCCTATTTTAGATGAGCACATAATTATGAGTTTATTTATTGAATTAGATTATATATCCCAAATATCATTCTCAAAATTTATGGGCCTTATCATAGTAAGTATGTAATATTACATATTATGTCAGTAAGCAGTAATAATACTTTGACTACCCTGTCACTCTATTCCTCTGTCTTTGTTTCCTGTCTTTTCACTAACCATCCCTGTACCCTATAAAAGAATTTATAAAAGGAAGACCATGAAGAAAATTAGAGTGAAGTAAACCAGTCCTACCATCACTGGTAGTTACCCTATAATTGCAAGTGCAACATGCTCTATTATAGAATATTGTATTGAAAACAGAGCACAGAAGAGCAGAAGACTAATTTTGACAGTGACAGACCACCTTATTCAATGTACAGAATATTATAAGTAATAGATATTACTAAATTCAGCTAAAATATGACTAAATGTGAAAACATATTGCATAATTTTATATGATGTCTGTTTCTATTCCTACTTTTCAATAACCCTGTTTATAACATTCCCATGACAGTGATCAGCACTATATATAATATAGTACATGCATATACAAACATATAATATTATAGGTAAATGTATGTCCTTATAATAATATATTAATAATTATTCAATAGAATAAACCAAATATAGCACAGAGGAAAAGAAATTGCAAGTGAGTAAAGCCAGTACCGAAATAAATGGACATAATTAATTAACAGTTAGAAAACAACAGATAGCAGTGCAAATGCTAGATAGCCAATCAAATTATTCTAAATAGTGCATTTATTCATCTCCAAGCCTGTCTTAACCAATAGAATTTCAAATCTCTTTTATGTGTTCTCTGCCCAACAGTTTGATAACTGAGTCAGGTGAACTTCACTTTTATGTTTTTCTATGCATTTCAGTTGAAACTATTTTTAGAAATGCATTTAAATATATGTTAAAAGAATACCTAAAACCTTGAATGCCTGTCAGGTAAAGACACTTTCAGAATATCTCAAATATTGAGATGCTTGTTGGGAAAAGGTTAAGTTATTAAAAAGTAGAATATGACTGTATATTCTATTTTTTATAAATTATACAAAATTATAATATTGGCAATGAGACAGATATTAATATTTATATATATATATATTTTTGACTAGTTTAGATAAATAAAACTACATCTATAATAATTTTGATATTATTCTAGAAGTAATACATAATATTAATTGTTTCTATTATAAATAGAGATGTAAATTTATTTATAAAATTAAGCTATTTTTTATTTTATATCAGTAAATTATTATTTTTAAATATATTTTTAAAAATATAGTCTAAATAATAATTTTTAGTTATAAATATTATTAAAAGGTAATACATTATATAAATAATATTATCTCTATTATAATAAAATTACATAATTAGTTTTGATTACTTTGATAGAAATTTGAATACCTATCATTGGTTATACTGGTTGGTTGTCTTTAATTTCATGCAATAATTTTAATCATACATATTATATTAAATTTTAATAAATGAGATTATTATCATTGACCATGTTTTTATCTTTTTATAATATCCTGATTAAACAATTTAGTTGGTTGTGCTGCAGTAGGGCCCAATGAGCAGGTGGGGGGCAAAGGGGGTGGTTGCCCTCCCAACTTTTATGAAAAAAATCTGCTTCTTTATGGTAAAAATTCACTTAAAAAGATCTATCTGTAACACTCTCTATAAAAGACACTGTGAATGAAAGCCAGGATAATAGGAGTCCAATCTTAAATGCATACATTTTGATATTATTTTTGCTTGAATCTAGGAATGTTAACTTTTGGCCATACTGACAATCTGAGCAGAAATCTGCAGACATCTTCTCTTTCAGCATCAAAAATTCAAGAAATAGCAAGCCAAACAGTTGCTACATTGAAATATCTTTGACAAGACCAACAATATAATTTATTTTGATCCAATATTCAACAGAAGAGAGATGTATGACATCTCAGAACCAACTATGCCAATGAAAAGGTTTTTAACAAAAAGGTATGACAGGTGCTAGAGAACCAACAGTTTCTACTAATTTGTTGTCTTATTTAACCATTGTGTGTATTTTAATGATTTAGATAATTTAATCTTTGAAATTGAAAGTTGATTTGACCAACCAGGATATCACACTATAAAACTGCTTGAAGATGTTTATTGAAGAAAGTTCTGTAAAAGTAGAACATCTTGTTCAGGATGTCTGTAAACTCTATCCAGAAATTTCATATTATATCTTGGCCATTGAATTAATATATTTAAAATGTAATATGAGAAGTGATTGGACATCTATCAGTAAAGCCATTAAGTTTTTCAAATATTTGTCTGCAGTTAAAAAATGTATGTATCCTTAATATACATTATTTTATCGCCAAAAATGGCAAATAGCTGGTTAGCTTTTTTAAAGAAATTAATAAATTCATTTAAACCACAAA
>JAYRBW010124179.1:0-16695 GCA_036023295.1 Invenusta paracnida | reverse complement strand
TGATGTTAATAAATTAATGTATACATATATATTGTTAAATATGGACAAAACGGCGATTTTTTTTGGGTACCCCTATAAAACGCGACAGACATTAAAAGATACACCAAAATGTAAAAAAAAACTAATGGGTGAGTATATGTAAACAAAATAAATTAAATTAAATGCACAAAATATTTCATAATTTATATATAAATATGCCATAGTTAGAACAAACATGTCTGAATTGTATCTACAATATATATACGATATCAATGGTCAGAGTAGATTTAACAAATATTTTGTAACAATAAATTTACAAAAACTAATTCTATTATAGTTTACTACCTTTATACAAAGGCAAAATTTTACATGAATTTAACGATTATATTAAGTAAAATTCTTTGTAAAAAAATCATAAAATTTCTGGATATTTAAAATAATCATAATTATAATTTGTATATTTAGTCGTACGATTAGAGTAACAAACATGTATTTATCCCGAAGCAATTATGCTTATAACATCGTAAAAGTGAATTTAACGGAGAAATTCTAATAAAATATTTAATGATCGTTTGGTAAGATTATATGTAATACTGGTAAACTGCACATATGATTACTGATTAATACTATGTCGGTATACTCGACATCACAGAACACAACTATGAGAGCAACACTAAAGGACAGAAAACAGTCTGCGCATAGTCTCTACAAGTGTGCACACTAAAAGATATAGCACATGCGGACCACAGACAAATTTCATACGTTCCCGCCATTAATCAGGAAAATATGGGGTGTTATTGCATATTATATGACTTAATTTTTAGCACCAAACTAATATCAGCCATATGCTTATATTTTATGGATTTTAATATATATCATTACCTATATATGCATGTCGGTAAATAATAAGTATAAATAAGATATACCATATAGATTTGATCACTTCAACTGTCGATTACTCATATAAGCAATTTTATTATACACACGTACTTATTATGCAGGCGGGTTTCCTGTTTGAATGTGAGTATGTGTATATTTGGGGAAAATAATATGTCTACATGTATAATAGTTGCGTATATGAATTAAATAAATGCGTATTGGTTTACAAAACCACCGAGATAACTTACACATACTTATATTTATATACTTACATAGTCTGACTTTACACTTAAGAGGTGACATTAAAATCGTGTATTGCCCGAAAATAGTGCAACCTATCTTTTTCTATTGATATACTTAACTTCTGGTTTATCAAGGAACATCCAGAAATAACATACTTTTTTCAGGGGCGCTAACCCATATACTTTTCCTAATTATTTTGCCAATGTGTCGAATAAGCGATTACTTAAAGGACGACAAGTTGGCTTTTTTCAACACTTATAATAAACTAACTTTCGGAGAGTGAATGAATGATACGTCTGAATTAATCTTGCAAATTAAAAGTATGTATAGCTTTGATACAAATTTATTCAAAGCAGTAAATTTGTAATTTAAAAACTCCACCAACTGGTATATCATAAATGAATACTATATATATATATACCTACTCTAAAATGGTGAAAAATGGGATTAATGGTTTTTTGAAACAGACGTTAGCTAGCTTTTGAAGTCCTTTAAAGTCGAGACATCAAATCTCGTGTCGAAAATGGGGGACAAACAGTGCATTGAAACTTATTCATATATCTATATATACTATAATATACAGAATTCGATTATTTACTGTTTTTATTGGTTTCCATTCGAAACTATCCTCATTACCGGTCGGTAAATCGGCTTACCTATACTATATATATATCTAGTATCTTAAGATCTATGATATAATACACCTAACCTATTCAGGAGTTATACTGCTGAGGTTACATACCCCAAATGAAAAATATAATATACAAACTTCTCGATATAATGAAATGGACTTTTTATTACGTTTTTTTTTGTCGAAAAAAGAAAAATAACCTTTAAGTTTTAAAGTTATCCACAAATCATTGATCCAGCGAAATTCGTGCAGCAACAATCCATAACATGATCTTGCGCTCTATTATAACACATTAATATTCGATTCATATAGTGTGCTTCGAACACAAGAATGAAACCAAAGAGCGTTCGCTCTATAATCCTAGCTCTAGGGGTCTTTTTCCTTGTAACACTTGTTAATATAATACATATATACGGGCATGGGGTATAGGGTATGAAACACAAGTGTTGATCACGGAATTACAAAAAATTAGAAGCTATATACATAGAAGAAGTTTGGGGTGTATTGTCTGTAATTAACGAGTGTGGCTCACAAAGAAAACATTGATTTATCCGCTTATTTTAAGTTGTAATCTGCTCTAAAATGCGCTTCCAGTATGCTCTTTTTAAACACAAGTTCTTTTAGCGTTAGATAGCAGACGTACGTATGTAGTTTGTATGCACTCAGTCGCAAACATATTCAATGATTCAAACTATATAATACAACACATGAACAAGTATAAATTGTGTATTACAAAACTTTATATACCCTACTACTCCGATATAGGTACTTTATTTGTTTTGAGGATTAAAGCGCGAACATAAAACTTTTGGGAAACAGAAATTTCAACCATTTTAAATCTGCAAGTTTGTTAAGCACATGTGTGTATATATAATTTCCTACTGTTCCACTCGTTTTTGGACAGAGTGAAGTCAGAGCAACCAAAGGAAAGCGGAACAAACAAAAGTATTCCATTTATATAACTAGACATTCACAAATATAAAATAGTTTTAATAAAACACAATGACAACGATTTTGTCAAGATGTTATGCTTTCTCTCTTGATAATAAAAAATTTCGGATTCTAAAATTTAAACGAAATTAATTTGTATATATAAACAAATAGATGAATATTGAATTTTGAATATCGTTATAATACTATATAATACAGTTAGTAACATGCCTATTAGATGGGAGAAATCTATGATTTAATGATAAATGTGGCAAAGCCCGAATGATTCATTGTCGCCACTTTGGCACTTTTAAAATTAAAACAGAGCAATCAATTTATTTTTCCCTTTAAATTATTAATAAATTTATCGCGATTCTAATTTCTTTAACATATATAAACCAAAACTAAAAGGTATAGGGATGTTATCAGTGTCCCACATACGTGTCACAAAGTTACTGAACATTGAGTAATATATCTTCTATAATGGTATACATTACATGTGTATATATACTATAGAAATTATATTGTGAAAACAATAATACTGAAAATAAAGTTATATACGCACACTGATAAGATGGTTACTCGCTTCCTATAAATTAAATAAACGACAATAAATTATCACATACTGCGTCTGCGAGATAAGTAATATTTTTCTTGTATTATTATGTTGCAAACAAGTGTGTTAATATTCTCTACAATATATTCTACATCATAAGCTTAGAATTTGTATAAATATATTATATAAGAGTGTAAATCTAGCTTATATACCTACAAATTACGAAGGAAGTAATTGAAATTATCCATTAATCCTTTAAAAATATATTTACTAAACATATATTTATGTATTAATGTAACAAATAGATTATATAGCTCTAAAGTATGACAATTTAAAATCAGCAAGTAAAATTTAAAAAATGATGCATATATTTATTAATTATTTCAATCCAAAAAAAATAATATTTTAAAAATAATTCTGTGTGCTAGTAAACAATTAGCAAATAATATAGCAAATAATATTCTACAATTTAAAATGGGTACATCAAAACTGATTGTTCTTTATAATTTTCGATTTATAGAAAGAAAAAATAATCATGGGATTCACAATCAATATTCATTTTCACGTTAATCAAAATAATAAATTTATCAACTAAAATTCTATTTTATAAATGATGCATATATATATATATATCATAAAATAATACTTCTAAAGCATTTATTTCTTCCCTTTTTCAATATGCCTTAAATGACAATTTCAATAAAATCCACCTGTAAAGCTTTTAAATAACCCAAAACTGAATCATACTATTATATAAAAAGCACACATTATCAGGTAACCATAGCCAACGCTTTTAATATCCTCTTGATTTGATAGGAAGTCAGTAAATCATTATTTTTGTTGAAGTTTTTCATCTTCCATAAGAGGGTCAATGCTATAGTTCCTTATAAGTTATACTTTATTGATAAATATATAGCTTTACTTAAGCATACAACATTATCCATAAGTAGTAAAATTGGAACAATTTAACAGGAGAGTATCTGCATTAATTATTCTATTTATAAGAAAAATACAAAGAAACGTCAACTGCAGAAATAATGTCTCAAAAAGTATTGAGGCATTTAATATCTAATATAATGCAACTGAACAATATTTAAGTAAATACTAACGTGCAGATATCAATTGCGTAACAGTGGCTTTCATAATTTATATTTTTCTTTTATATAACAATACAATAAAATGTCACGTCTTGTCAAGTAATCAATAGATATATTAGAGAACTTATGATCTGGAAAAAAACATTCAGAAATATTTCAAAATATCATATCGGTTGTAAAACATATACAATATGGATTACAAATTTAGTTCTATTTTTATAGAATGTCATGAAAGTGTTAATCTTTTTTAATATAACAATAAATAGGGCAAAAATCTTTTTAAATCAATATGAATTCCATAATATAAATTAAGCTTTAATATACGGCTCAGCCAGCAGAGAAATGTCTATAGTTCCAAGAAGCAGTTGAAAATGATTATAATTATTTTTAAATACCAATGTTTATACATATTGTATGTACCGTAGACCTATTTGCAAGAATGTATCGTAGACCAAATAAGTAAATTCAGGAGCACGTTCCCTCCTAAAATAGTAAGAGATTAAAAAACTGTTGTACTCAATATCTATGGGAGGTCCCGTTACGGTAACAATAGAAAAAATATAAGAGCCCCCACTTCACAATAGCTAATTCCACCGCACTATGGTATATAGTACATAAGGGCGTATTTTGCCGCATATAGGCATTGAATTCTGGCGTATGCCTAGTCTGTTTACAATTGTGCTTGTACAAACGTGATACCAAGCAAAAGAATAGATTAGCGGGGAACATTAACAGTCTATTCAGTCTTCATTCAAATATATATTTGAGCTTTTATTATTATTAATAAGTTATAGTTATAGCATTAAAAAGCGAGGTACGGTAGCTCTGTTAAGTTATGTTTAACATTATAATTATAACAAATTGTGTATATATAATAATATATTTAGCCTCAGGTTAAAAGGTTGACTATAAAAGCTTAAGAAATGAAACTTTGAGGATTTTATTGAGTTTATAAATGCATATGAAAATTATACACATTTTAAATGAAAGTAATGGATCAAATATAAGTATACATAAATGCATATTCTAAAAAACATTATGTACATCTGCAAAAATTAACTGTAAAAAACCGAAAAGAAAAATAAACTGTTGTATTAAAAACATTTCTTTAGATTACAATACATTATGCAGTCTTGACCATATTTTGTGGAGAAATATTTCACTTATGCTATTTATATACAGGTTAAACACTAAGTAACACCATAGTAACCAAGTATAGTTACTAACATCTTGACTTCTACAAAAAGTTATTATCGATAGTTATGTGATCATACTTTAGTTCCATAATTGAAATAACTTATAATGTCAATACATATATGTAAGTAAACAGAGGTATAAAATCAAGGACTGGAATATCAAATATCAAATGAAAGAATAAATCAAAATAGGTTATCCAATGGCTAAATTATATATATATACGTAAATATAGACAGCATCTCAAAGTATGGACACATAGAGCGATCTATCAAATCAAACTTTCTACCGCATGTCAGGATATTACTAAATGTCGGCCGTTAAAATCTTAATATTTACTGTAAAGTATATTGCATATATATCATTAGTTGAAGTCAATAAATATAGCAATAGAAGATATGTTCTGGATGCATACATATAATAATATACAGTACATCTAATACATCACATATACAAAATAACTATGTAATAATTGCTTAAAACGACCGATAAGATCGATAAATCTTAGCAAAAGAGATATTGCATCTCATGAATAAAATAAAGTGTTAAGCTGCCGGTTATTAGATATATGTAGTTACAAGTTATAATATAGCGACTGATTAGAAAATGCATTAATACACTGTGTCCTACATCAATATGAAAAGATCTTCTGTGTTCTAGTAGGCATTATAATTACTCTCTGTTCGCCTAATTGTTAGCATAACCATTGTGTTAATCTTTAATTAAACATCTAATTAGGCATTCAAACGTACACGTGCTGCAAATTTTTACAATGATATAGAGACAGGAGCAGATTGTAACTATACCACAGATTTCAGACATACAAATTGTAAAAAACGACAAAGTATTTAGTTTAGCCAGCCGAATAATTTGTCCGTGACATTAATGAAAATGTAAATATATATATATAGTATATAAAGGTTACGATCCCTCCCCTTTACTAATAATGTTACTCAAAAGCTTGAACTCTGCATCAATCAAATCGACCATTTATAATTATATGGTAACACTGTACGCATTGATAAACCTGCCAAAATGAATGATAATCAGTAATAATTATAACTGAACCATAACTAATTTGGACGATTGTGAACTATTTGCGAATAGCTTATTATGTTACATGATTTACTTATGGAAACCATATGGAAATGGTTTGTGTATAATTAACAAAATATGGTGTTGTTTTGTCCGCTGAGCGAAATTAATAAAGCAAGAAGTTTGATTAATTAATTATGCTAACAAACAAATAATAAATTTAATTGGACTGTTGAACATAACATAACACTTTCCTTACATTTTGACAAAAATGCAAAGGAAGATTAAAAAATTTGACCTATTATTGAAGTTATCATTATTTAAAAATGCATAGGTATATTTCATATCTTAAATAAATAAGTTAGTAACTATAATATATACAGAAAAAATAAAATCTATTCTATTCTCATAACAGGAAATTACATCGCGAAAGGATATTTAGAAATTGGTAGTTGATGACGAACGCGAAACTGTAATTATATAAATTATTATGAATAATATGTTTAATATATATGGACATTGAGACGGATTCAGTCATTAAGACAGACACAGAGTGACATGCACATTACCTGGATGAATAAACACATATTATTTATACCCATTATTAAGCTCAAGATAGTTTGGTCCATATACATATAAGAGAAGCTTCATCACTGCATGAGCTTAAAATATTTCTCTCTAACTACATGCAAGTTTGCAGACATCACATGCATATATAACAGTAATTATGTAGAACATACCAACCAACGTTTCGTATGTAGGTACCACATTAGCCTACCTATAATGTTGAAACAAAATTGAACCCACCTTAAAGATTAGTGAACGGACAGACTATAATGTATGTGGGTACTGCTAACTTCCCCCTTAGAAAAATACATTAGAGATATTTTCAGCACGAGAACTACGAAAGCCCACGTGCAAAAAGTTAATCCCAGAAAGTTCGGGTGAAATCCGAGCACAGTGTGCAATGCAGTACACTGAATGGACTGGGTGTGTAGTGACAGGCGGTTTGCCGTCATACAACAATTTGACTGACAGCTCTGGAATACAGACACTCCCCTCTCCCGTTTATAAGAGGGATGTCACTTTAGAGATGCAGTGAAATGGCTCGAGCATTACCGTTGCGATGCGATGCTACTCTCTTCTCTGCCTCGGTGGTTTTCAGATTTACCACCGAGAGAAATTCAGAGGGGGAGAAAAAATTCGATTCAAGACGCCTCACCACAAAGTTCTAGTTAGCCTGTAGCTTACAAATATATACAGCGTATATTATTAAACAGATCCTGTCTACAATTGCTGAATAGATTATATATATATATATATAGAAATCGTGTCAATCCAGCGTATAAAATATGGCTGAATTGGAGTTCTTAAAAGTTATTTTTCTTTCTCGCTTCAATCTCGTCGCTCACATTTATTTTCAGTTTAAATTCGCTTAATGACTTTTTTGTCTAAAGGTAGCGATCAATCTTTTCAAATATGAGCGATAAGAGTTGCATTTCCTGCATTGCCCGGTGGAGTATTTATCTCAATTGAAGGCCCCATTAAACTTGCCAATCGGTTTGGATCTAAAGTTATAGTGGAATACAACACATAATATACTGCCCACTTTTATCTAGCATAATAATCTCGGTTTATTCACAGAGAATCACAGAGTTAAATAATAGTATATTTGTATTTAATAATTTTCAGCTGTTGTATGTAATGTGTCATACGCAGTTCAATGAACATCGAGTGAAATACACAATAATACAAGTGTGCATATACATTGACAAAATTACATTATGCGATAGTAAAATTTCGTTATAAAAAATCACAATTTTTGTAGGCATTACGTTATAGGCTTTACTATTATTATTACATATATTATAGATTTTATACGTCATTTTATTAGTTTTTAAACGTCATTTTATTAGTTTTTATACGCCATTTTATATTTCTATTCCTAACATTATGAACTCAACCGAGTGACATATTTAACATTTGAGAACACTGAGTGCACGACGACTCTTGTTTAAAACACGAACATGAAAATTATGTAATGGGACTATTAATTACACGAAATTATCCATTTATCAATATTAATAGTTTAAGGAGAATTATGGGTAATTTACAATCCTCTAATAATTGCAAATTCTATACTTCAGAATTATAATTGCATAGGTAGTGTATTCTTCCGTCTATATTTTATCGGGAAAACCTATAATTGCATAACGCTTGTTGTTTATCTCATGATAATATCAAAGCATGTAAAACGGGATAGGCCATCATTAAATATAATCTTTCCACCTTTCTCTTGTGATGGTGAAGACCGTTACAAAATAATTGGGAAGAAACTTCAGACGCGTTCACTGTTTGCAAAATATTAATATTAAGCTATGATATTTACAACGGAGACTGGAAATAATATTACTCTATTAGTTTGAAATAAATACCAAGCTATAAAGCATATCTACTAAATTAGATATTTTCATTGTGTTAACAAGAACGGTTTTCGTGACAATGTTATACGTAAAAATTGCCTATCTGATCGAATATTCATGATTACATATAACGATTAGAGACCCTCGCGTCTCATTAACAATGGCCAGTATTTACATAAAAATAAAGTACAACAACAAATAACACAAAGAATTTAGATAAACTTGACGGAAATCAAATTTAGTCTAGAATAAGGGTGTTTGACCAATTTAGAGAATTAAAAAAGTGAAGAGGGGGGGGGGCTAATCCCATTTAACAGGACTAAAAAAGGTAGGATGATAAGCTGATAAGATAATATACACACAAACAGCTGTGTCAACCAAGTTGATAGCTACATTTGTGTATATTATGATTAATAGCAGGTATTATACATACGTATATAACTGCATAAAATGCGGGCGGATAAGGTGGAGAGGTTGAAAGTATATTTATATCAGCACACGCACAGGATATTATAATATCAAAACTTTATATAAACCACCATTCATACAAGATATGTTGGTATCAAATAGTAGGATCGCTTACAGATAAAGATTGAAATATCGTGTGAAGATACGAATGAGTGACCGATATGTAAAGTCAAAACGTATTTTTGAATAAATGGTTAACATTTTGCCGCATACCGTTAGGTACTGTTATGTAACTGCAATGTAATAAGCATTCGACTTTAACCGTACAGTAATGGACTATTGTGATGACATACTTTAGGATGTTGATTATACAGTGTGCAATAAACAAATAATGTAATCACCGAAATAGATTAAAAGGTGTAGCCAAATATTTTAGAGTAGTCAGCTATAGAGAAACTATTTAATCTATATTGACTTTTCATTGTTTAATAATAGATATTGGAAGCTGTGAGGTTTACATGCTGCTGCCTCAATAATAAGAATAATTGGACAGGAAAGGTGGAGAAATTTCTAATTAATTACCATCTAGCTCTCTCTCTCTCTCTCATTTCAATAAAATATATGGGCGGGCGAAAGATAAATATTGCTCTAATTAACTTCAGAAACACGCTACACATTAGAGGGGCAAGAGGATCGATCAGAAGCTAATTCACAAAAAAGAAATTTTGTTTACAATTTGATCGAGATTTTCCCCTTATAGATATTCTTATTTAATATATAGAGTCGCAGTGCATACGGAAATAATGACCCTCAAATGAAAGTCATAAAATTAATATGGAAAGAAGATCCTGATTAATTATTAACTCAGGCTTATTTGTTACCAGTACAGAAAGACCGTCTAATGTATTTAATTAAATTGCAGTAAATAACAAAATATTGAATAATAAACATCACATTCAACATGAATTATCGATTATTAATAGAATAGCTTATATGTAATATTCAATATTTTTAGAATGTTCCTCCTAAAACAAAAAAATATATATTATAGCTTGAAAATAAAAATATAGCTGTTGCAAGATGTCTATTATAAATTAATTATTTTTAATCATTCGGTTAATAGTACATGTAATATTTGTTACATATAGGTGTTACTATATGGTGAGCCTTCTCTTAATTTTAAATAGGAATAATTAAAAATACCTTGTTCATCGGCGGAGCACTCAAGAAATCCAAACTGAAGCGTGCCAAAAATGAAAAGGATGCGAACGAGTTTCAGAAGTTTCCACTGGCTAATCGAAAGGTCCATCGCTGCTCGGAAACCGAAAAGTAACATTAAGAACGAGGAAACGTGCTCTCAACGTACGAATGTATGTCCGAGTTGTTAGAATATAAGTTGAGTAGCCTATTAAACACTTTTTAAAATCATCAGTTATGAAACATGATAAAAGATGCGAAAACGCGACACACCACAAACCTAACCGCGAAGAAAAAATGAAATAATAATGATAAACATGAAATAACGGTTAGTTAGCTAGCGGAGATAGGGAGATCGATATACACATTTCTGACTAATCAGATTCGCATAATCTCATATCCAATCAGAAGGCCCAGAAATAGTTCTCAAGTTTTATTCATGTATGTACGGCACCTACACGCTGTTCAACTTTTGATCAGCTGTAATACAAGTTACTATAATAGACTGAGTATGGCCTGGTACCTTCCTCATTTATTCATTCACCACTCATTAGTAATTTCAGTATTACATCAACTCCTTATATTTAGTGTATTAGATCTCCATAACCTACACAATCTGAAAGCGTGTCGTTTATAATTTAATTAATTTGCTAATACAGCTCTGCTCACTGGGGCATACAGGAACATCCTTGGAGGCGGGGAACTGCTAAATAGACCAGACAGTCACTCAGCCTGCGACACTATAATATCATATTAATACACTTAAATGAACAAATAATCAAGAAATTATTACATAAATCGCAAATATAGCTTGAGTCATTTGTTAGGAATTAATGCGCATAATTACCTAAAAATAAATGAGTGATATATGATAATTGTAAGTTACGTAATGTCTAGACGCCATAAATAAAATTCCTGGGAATAAACTATTTTCCCCACTGTTGTTAATTACTTAATTCCAATTTCGTCTGGTCGCATAATTGGCCAACATTTTATTGCAACGAGACTACCTATATAGAGCAGTACTAAAAGTATAATCATACCTAGCAATAAAGTCGAGTGAACATATTGAAATAAATTGAATCGCTAAATATGTTTGCAATAATTAAAGTAATGGAATTTCTTTGTGTAATATTGCAAACCATTTTAATTGTACCGCAACAATATTGAACGAAGAATTTTAGTTTAAAGTTATGAGTAAAAAATAAAAACCGTAATATAAAAATAAAATAAAAGAATATAAAAATGAATGTGTTCAAATTTAAGATATCTATATAAATACCTGCTGCATTCTGAGTCACATTAAATTTAATTAAAATTTACAGCTTTACCCGACGTATAATTATAGGTAATATCATAGATTATTAATAGAGACTAAGTTGAAGTATATTTTAAGGTAATATTAAATAATTTACATTCTTTAGTTTTCCCTATCACTAGATTTATATCTATTCTCGTATAGTTTGATAAAGTAGGTATATCATTTTGTTAAACGCGGGGATTAATTGAACATCCCCAAATCAAATTACGATCTAAACGTTTGACTTTATGTATTAAATTTTATAAATAAAATGAAGGACATCAATCAGATTTTTTGATATTAATAATTGTTTGTCAAAGCTAATTTTGTATAAAAAGAATAACTTTGGAAATAATGAATCAATGGAAAATAGTATAGACGTAATAATAATAGTATCAAACTACTACATATAAAAATAGTTGTACCCATGAGAACCGATTTTTATAAAGAATGAACAAGCAAATGATATAAATATATTTTAGATTCATTTTACAAAAAAATCAAGTAATCGTTAAAATTTAAGTAAAAAGTTAAATCGTTTTAAAAAAATAACGAAAAGCATTTGAATACATGAGTATTCAAAATATTGTCAAAATCATATATTTCTATTTGATTTATAATTATTGTATTTAGCTATCAGTTAAAATAACATCGATAAATATCTAACTTCGATATAATCATTAATAAAGTTTAAATCTTAAAAATATAATATAAAGACGTGTATGTATTAATTATAGCTTATCAGATATTAATTTTCTATACTAATGACAATAGGTAAACTATATATTATACGTATACTAGATAAACTATTTAAATTATATACTACTATTAAACTACCCTTAAACAATTATTAACTAATTTAATATTCACCATCAGCTTAGTAAATAATAATGATATTAAGAAGACTAAAGCTGAAAAAATCTGTAATATATTTGCAAATTTTCGTATCACACTTTGTCAAGCCACAAATATACTAAGGTATAAAATCGTGTGCAGCACATTATAAACCTGAGTAATGTGCTGCACATGATTTTATACCTCATTATATTTGTGGCTTGACAAAGTGTGATACGAAAATTTTCCAATATATATTACAGATTTTTTCAGCTTTAATCTTCTTTATTTCATTATTAACTATTTTAAAACTGTAAATATATGTACAATTTTAAAATAATATCAATATACATCACAGTGAGACTCGTTCCAGTTAACTAAGAAATATATATTTTCAATTTATGGAACATTTTCACTTTTTAAAATGAGTTCTGAAAGTACTGTTATAATTTCAGAGAATAAATTCGGCCTTTGTTCTTTAGTAATTTGCCTCATGCGAATTGAAGTAAGTATACTCGTAATTAAAGAACGACGCACATAATTTCATTTGCAAAATCGATATCCAGATTGAAATGTATGTACCGGATCTATGACCCTTTGATCATGTACCTTCAAATGAATTACACCCTTTGTTTCATATCACAGAGAATGTTAATACTGTAAAATTATTTCATTTTTACACTAAATTTTATTCTCAAACTATTAGTGATCAATTTTTGTAATTTAACTGTTAGGACAAATATAAAAAAATTATTTTAATTATATAAGTAATTTAAAAATATATTAGTAATGTAATAATAATCAAATAAAAATATAAATATAAATACTTTAAAGAAACTTTCAAAAATTTCTTTGTTTGCATGGCGACCAATCCCATGTTTTCTACGTTTAAAAAATGCGATATTTCAACACAAATAAACAAAAAATTATTATTTGATAAATATATTTATAATTGTGCTTATAACGCAAAAAAATTCTCTTTGATATTACACATTTTGTACTATAAATATTTAAATTATTGTTTAGGATTAAAATTTACTATTATATTGTAAATTTTATTCATATATACATTTGCTATGTTGTTTATTATAAAATTAAATAATATTAAACGAAAGTTTCATAAATTAATCAAAATATATTTATAGCTATAATTTGAAACCATATATAGACTGCATGCAATTATGTACAGATGAGATGATTGAATTTATTTATCTTATAACGTACAATGAGGTAAAAATGACTTCAGGATTCTGAGAAAAAGTCCATATACATGAAAAACCAAAATTAGTTGGAATCCGAGAGTTTCAGCCCTTAAATCAATTTATTAGACAAGTTCGTTTTAAAAAAGTTCAGATAAATTGATGAAGTGCACTCATTCTCAAAACCCTATATAAGCAACTATATATAGGTAATATATTGAAATATTTATTTATTTATTTATTTATTTATTTAGGTAATATTCAGGAAATCTTATAAAATATAACTTCTTATATGCTTGTCACAAGCTTGAAAGCTATATGTATATGACTATTCTAGGAACTATCACATCATACAGGTTTTAAATATTATAAATGGACTATACATTTTATTAGTATAGATCAATTTATATATTGACCTAAAATATGTCAATGATTATCTACTGTAAGCAATGTTCTTAAACTTATTGTAATACCTTATGTTTTAATAAACATTTGTATTTACAGGTATGTCTTCTTTTGAAATTCATATAATTACAATGAATTAATGCAAATGGCAATTTCTTTGTACAAGTTGAATGTATATATATGTGTATGTATATAATATGTTTCTTATTTCGTCTTTATTAAATTCGTATCTTTTTGAACATCATAGTTTTATTGATTTTATTTATTTAAATTATATAATTATATATTTGAGTTCTTCAACTAAAAGTGAACGTAATAATTTTATATTCTAAACGTCAAATTCTTGAATAAAAACAAAAATATAAATATATAATTTAATTTATTATATTTGTTAAATAATTCAATTAAAAGAAATTGTTTTAACATAATTAATTCAACGACAAAATGCAACAAAACAATTAAAAAAATACAGGTCAGCATCATGATCGAAAACATATTCCTTTTCATGATTTGCCTGAAATAACTGTATAATAGGTGAATTACACAAGCACTTAAAGACAAGTTTAATATTATATATATATTATTAACATAATAAACGTTTTGAGATAAAATTTTCTCGGAAGGAAATATTTTCTTATAGCAATCTTTTTACAAAATACGAAAAATTAGAATTCAATGAATAGAATACATAATTTATTGAAGTATATATCTATATATAGTCACCTTTAGATTTCGTTCTTTACATCGATGTATGCGGAAAATTATTATTAAAATTCAACCATTTACCTATATAGGCTTATAAATATATGTAACTTGTAAATCTCATTTATTATTGATGGGTGTATTTACCTATTAAATATCGATTAGTTCATTAGTCAATTCCAAAGTGATTGATTACTTAGCCGCTCATAAGATGATATGCTACTTGTAATTAAAGGTATATCTGTGTTATGATCAGTTTTGCAGATTATTATAACTGAATATTGTCAGTATACAAAGATAAACTAAGATACAAAGATAAATAATGAAATTTTGGAGGTAAAATATAATTTAGGGTATTTGTAAGCAATCTCAGTAAATGTAAAACTTGACTCTAAGGGTCAATGTGATTATTTAGGATTCTTTTAAAAAATATGATATACACATATGTGTTGCAAGTATTTTCCTCTTATTAAGAATGATAAAAAAGAATTTAGTACGGTTTATTTAATAAGGTAAATAAAATTTATATTAAAATGACAAATGAGTATAATACATGCTTTATTGTTGTTTAATTTATGTCATAAAAGTTAAAAGTTTTACCAGACTATAAAGAATTTTATAGAAATTTTTCACATAATATAGAAAATTAAATCAGGTGTCAGAGTTTTTCAATTATATACTTAAAGAAAGGATAAGTTTTTAAATGTGTTATTTAAATAAAAAAATTATTATAGGCAACTCCTTAGATAGAGTATTTACATTAATACATATTTGCGAATATGTCCACATTTACATGGATATGTCAACATTTACATAGAAGAATATTTATAGAAGTATTCTATTGTGTATCTTTATTCTTCTTAGATTAATTAAAATACTGTCAGTACTAATTAGTTAATTCATAATTTTACAAAAAGTGAAAATAAAACACGTCATATTAAATTAATATACTAATTCAAATATATACACATGTGAAATACTATATATTTCTCTTAAGATAAGTACAAAGCTATTATCTTATAAAATAATAAACTGAATGAAATAGTTAACCTTTTTAGAAAAAATTCTGAACAGACACAGAAATATGCAAAATATTTTGTTTTGGTTTTAATTAAAATATTTTTTCCTAAATATGTATATATAAATTATACATATGTGTATTTCCAGTTGATACAACGTTTTCAATTTAATTCACGATGTTTAAAACTTTGATACCTAAATATTTTTAAATTTTACTCATATTATTATATATTTTTTCTTGTAACAAAGGTATTGTGCAATTTTTATTATATGATAATGGATTTTATCAATCTTTGGGTATAATTTCCATATAGGTTGAAATAAACTTATACATTTATGTGTATGGAATTATCTTATAATTAATAATTTAATTTAATTATTGCTATCAATTATTTCACATACTCTTACATTTCAATTCATAAATCAATAATCATCTTAATTAAAGATTATTTGAGAAATAATAATAATATGATTAGAGTACAACTTTACGTAATTATATCTTATAAGAAACATGTCAAGCATAAATATGGCTGCATTTAAAAACTTCAGAAAATAGAAGTCAATAATATTCAGGTATTTCTAATGTTAATCAATTGAATTAATATATCGACATATCATAAATTATTGAAAAATAAATTTATTTAGGTATTTTATATAAAATAT